>JAECUM010008301.1:0-119687 GCA_016617855.1 Megalonaias nervosa | reverse complement strand
ACTGATGACTTCAGGGTACTTAAATGCATGAAAACTGATGACTTCAGGGTACTTAAATGCATGAAAACTGATGACTTCAGGGTACTTAAATGCATGAAGACTGATGACTTCAGGGTACTTAAATGTATGCAAACTGATGACTTCAGGGTACTTAAATACATGAAGACTTCAGAGTACTTAAATGCATGAAAACTTATGACTTCAGGGTACTTAAATGTATGCAAACTGATGACTTCAGAGTACTTAAATACATGAAGACTTCAGAGTACTTAAATGCATGAAAACTTATGACTTCAGACTACTCAAATGCATGAAAACGGATGACTTCAGAGTACTTAAATGCATGAAAACTGATGACTTCAGGGTACTTAAATGCATGAAAACTGATGACTTCAGGGTACTTAAATGCATGAAAACTGATGACTTCAGGGCACTTAAATGTATGAAAACTGATGACTTCAGGGTACTTAAATACATGAAAACTGATGACTCCAGGGTACTTTAAACACTGTCTAGGCTCTTAACTAGAAATCACAAATAGAACACACAACATAAATTCTGATTGGGCAGCACATTGTTGGGTAGGTATTATGCATAACAAACAGTATTTAGATAAAAATTTTAATTAATGTAATTAAATAACAAAAAAATGTGAAATCTGTAAATGCTAAGTCTCACAAAGGGTCTAGATGCAATAGACCTTTCCAATAACATTTTCCAGATGTATGCCATATGATCTCACTATAAATGCACAGACATTTATGTATGCAGAAAACCACATCATAATGTTAACCTAACACCAAACTCCTCAGTTCACTAAATTTAAACACTAAATGCTCAATGAAACTTGGCAGAAGTGTTGTTGATTTATGATGCTCCAGATGCTGCGACCTCTGTTCCAGGGCATTCCTCCCCATGTTACCTAGTTACCATATGTAATCCTCCCCAATCCTCCTCTCAGCTGCTTACATAAGAGAATCTGAACATCTCATGTTTCACAAAACTTCTCATGGAAAAGTGTATTAAACAGAAGTTTTAGGGCAGAAAATAACCAATTACAAGAAACTACTGTGACAGTACAACTAATGAGTATCAGTTACCTGCACAGAGGGAGGCAAAAGCATTAAAGAGCCTGGCCGCTGACTGTTTGCTAATAGGATCTGTGGATGTCAACAGCAATAACACTGCCTCCTACAAGGACAGAGAGGTTTTAATGTTATAAGCTTTTCCAAATGATGCATATATTTTCTGGACATTTCAAAATTATCTGAACAGTTAAAATTCTCAGAATCAAAACAATACAAGTAATTTTAAAAATTTCTTATGTTTTGCAAAGTTTCAGGATTGAGGAAAAACTTTCTTCTCAAAAGTTAAAAAGTGTATTATTTAAGCATTAGTTCTTGATCTCATTTACAAGTTAATGACTATCCCAACCTTCTGACTAAAGGTCTTTGTAAGGTGTCTGAACACAGCTATTAAATTTGCAGGAATACAGAATGGTGTATGTTAAAACACATACTTTCTTCAAATGCTGCTTTGGTAATTATCCTATTGGATTTTATACCAATAGACTGAATTTAACTGAACTGAAATGCATTATAGCTCACACCTTATTCCAGGGCAAAAAATGAAAATGTAACGATTGTGAAATCAATGCATTTCTGCATGTATCAATTTTTTTATGTTTTGAAAAAAAACCATTTTCATATGTACATTGGTGAAGCTACTGTCCTACTGTTTCCACAGAATGGGTCCCATTGTTTACACAGAAGGGGTCCTACTGTTTTCACAGAAGGGGTACTATTGTTTCCACAGAATGAGTCCTATTATTTCCACAGAATGGGTCCCATTGTTTCCACAGGATGGGTCCCATTGTTTCCACAGAATGGGTCCTATTGTTTTCACAGAAGGGGTACTATTGTTTCCACAGAAAGGGTCCTACTGTTTCCAGAGAAGGGATCCTATTGTTTCCACAGAAGGGGTCACATTGTTTCCACATAATGGGTACTGCTGTTTTTACAGAAGGGGTCCTTACATTTCCACAGATGGGGTCCTATTGTTTCCACAAAATGACAATTGTTTGTTGGGTCTTTATTTCATGTGTAGCCCTTTGATGTTTTCCTATCCAACAAAAATTACATCTCAGTACATGCTAAAGTGAAGACCACAGACCATTGGTCAACTAGTCTTATTGTTTCATTATAGTCATACAAACATAAAATATAAAAACCTTGTCATTTTCCATCATAAATTTGAAAGTCACGGACTCCGTTAAATCGATTTGTATATATACATATACAATCTTTTAAGTATTTGTTCTGTTTTGACTTGGATATAATTAACATTTTATTGCAAATCTATTCTACGATATACCCCACTATTATCTTTATTGGTGAGTTTGAATAACAAGTAATGCATATGAGTGCTTGTTCTTATAACATTTGCTGTATGGACAATGGCTTCAATAGCACATTGACAGGTTTTCATTTCCCTAAAGAGAGCCTCATTTCCCTACTGGCAGCCTTGCTGATTTGACCTCTTCTGTTGAATCTTGCCCTCAGTCTGGTTTCAACTGGAATAACCAAAGCGCTAAGCACGTTTAATTACCGTGTAAATAACACTGCATAGTCATGTGGTTGTTGTGACAATGTACATCGTAATTAAAACAAGAATGAATTGTTGATTTAGCGGTGTTTATTGATAATGGACTATAGTAGGGTCATAATACATTAGGATTATCACACTCGTCAAGTAACTGCAAATACAGTCTTATTTTTCTTTGCAAAAGCTACAAATAAAAACCACCCTGAATAAATACGGTCTTGTACGCTGACGAAATTTTGTTTTATCTCTCTCTCTCTCTCTTGCACACACACACACACACACACACACGCACGTGCATGCTCACGCGCATTAACTAAAACGTGATTTCAAGTTCTTTATTTTTTATTGCAATTTGATAATGAGATTATTGTTGCTATAAAAATACAAGTTGCACTAAATTTCTTGACAATGTGGACTCATATCGTTGTGTACAAGTTATCAATAAATAATACTCATAAAACTAATACATGTTCAAACCATCTTAATCATTTTACCAACATTACACAACATAACAGCTACATATGCTCTAAATGCAAACGAGCTTGCAAGCGGAGACACAATCCTCTCTCTCTCTCTCATTCAGTAATAACAACAAATTTCTCTCTTTCTCTCTCTCTCTCATTCACTAATAACAACAAAAATCTTTTTGATTACTTTTATTTTTATTGTAATTAGATTCTTGAGTTGAGAGCAGAATGAGACAGAAAATATATGTTTACTTTGTACGTTTGTACCGTTAGGTTGTCGAGTAGCATGTGTTCCATGGAACTTGTTCAGGTATGAACACTTTATTTTTCATACATGGTCAGTACCACCAAATGAAAATTATTTATTTCACATATAATTTTTTGTACACTGAAATTAATAATTATTTTTTCGTGTACGAAAAATTACATGAAATATGGTATTATCTGTGTGTGAATATTTTTCTGTACTGAGAACACCCTTTCACAGCTCACAGGTATTGTCTCTTGGATAATTCTGCTCCAAAAAAAGATTTTTCACTAACATAGGCTCTGCCGAAGTCTAACTTTCTTGAATTAGCACTCTACTGACTACTATGCTAGATTTACTATTCCGTAATGCTGTATTAGGATTTCAAGTCCATTAATGCCACGGTCTACTTGTTCAAACAGAGGTATTTTGATCAAATCAGTATCTTTACTTTTTAATTTTATTTTTGGATTCTTATTTATGAGATTTATCCTAACCTTTATGCCAGGGCAATATGGTTTTGCAGCACATGATCCTCCTGGGCTAAATTGTGACAAGAAAAGAAATGAAAAGTGCACTCTACTTTTAAATTGCTTATTTTAATCTGGCTTGTTTATCTGCCCCTTCTACATTTACTTTTGAAATACCACTGAAATGAGGGGTTGAACATCATGCCATCTGTTATGGTCCATCCAGCACGTATATCGGATTTGAATTTAACACCATTTTTTGGTTCAAAATCACTCACTGGCATCTCCATTAAAACTTTCCCAGCTCCTATAATCAGATATACTTTCTGATTTTAAAAATAAATTGCCCTCATTACTATGAACAGCCAGTATTTGCCAAACTAAATCATCATCTATTTATGAACAACGATGGGAATCGGCCATTTTGAGTCTTCCTGATAGCCCATATTAATAACACACATTTGTAAAACTTCCTTAATATAAGGTTCAAACTTCGATAAAATGCTTGTTATGGGGCCCAATGTGCCAATGAAATTTAGTTTAACAACTATTTATGTCAAGCCAATGAAACCAGATGTGTAAACAGTTACAAAAGAACATAGATCGTGACAAGCACTTCAACATTTTTACCATTTCTACAAGTACTTTAATGATGAGTGGCTGAATAAAGTTGTATACTATGCAGAGTATGGTTTCATAGGTGCAATGTGAAATTAATTGGTGAGTTATCGTGCATCACCGCTTTCCAAGTGTGTGAATTCATACAAATTTTGCATGAATCAAGCGATTGCGCACCCTGGGAGCATCTCTGAGGTAGTTATGGTCTGGTAAAGGCTGTATCTATCAGAGGCTATAATTCTGCTAAATGATGATGCAATAAGCCAACATTTGAACTGAGCAAAGTGCTCAAATTCAAAATAATATCATCCATATCATACTGAATACTTCATATTTTGTTTTGAAATGAAAAGATAATTAAAAAAGATAACACATGGAAATGAAAGTAGGATGGAAATGGAGATCTGGGGCTCGAACACCATTAGGCAATGATGCAGTTGATAGAGGAGAGTTGAACAGTGCCAAGTTCTCATAAATATATATATGTATATCAACAAAACAAATTTGTTTGAAGTCCAATAACAATCAAGGAATATATTTTTCTGAAAAAAAAGTGGGTGCATCTGGTAATCAGGTATAACATGTATATTAAATGATAATTTAGAAGGCTGATAATGGAACTCAGCCTAGGTCCCATCAAAATCAAGCTGCGTAACAAATTTGGTTGAAAATTAATGTTAACATTATTGTGTGGAAACCAATGTTCGAGGTCAGAAAAAGTCAAAATAATTTCAATTACTGCATTATAATACACAATTCAATTTCCTCACAGCATAGTTTCTGTGGCAACTGGAACCTACCCTGTGTGGTCCTGCTTGGGCGCATCCCAACAGATCATGCTGAATGTAACCTGCCATTGTGGTATCTCGAATGGGTGCTGATGACTGGGTCAACCTCTTAAAAAAAACAATACCAAAGAAATAAAAAATATGAACTGACACCTTGAAAAACTGCACCTAATTCACGAACAACAGCATCAGATTGCACTGGACTAACAATACTACTGCAAATGCTTTTTGGGACTGGTCTATCATCACAAAAGATGACTGGCTCTCAAATTCTCTTGATTTCCCTTGCTCATTTGAAATCAGATGTAAGATCCAATCTGATGTGATTATATAACCAATCTATAGAGCATGACACTGCACAAAGGTGGTTAACATCAGTGGGAAAATCTCTCTCACTCCTCAGTTCCCCCCCCCCCCAACGAGTTTTAAGGATTAATGATATTTTTTTCATGTTGATTATGACTGTGTGTCCAATAAGGCCAATAGGATTCACTGTCATGCATGATAGTTTAGTGCAAAACTGTCAATATTCAGTGCAATGGGTTTTTTAATCTAACAAAAAAATGGGTGAGGAAATGAACATTCACAAATCAGCATTTTGGGCAATATGTTTCAATTGCTACAATGTCAGTTGTCAGCATGTCTTGGATTGACCTGTAGCTACAATGTAATGCAACCCCTACCTGTAGCTATAATGTAATGCAACCTACCTGTAGCTACAATGTAATGTAACCCTTATACAACATTTGAATCTATTACCTTATTTGTTAAAGGTTAAAACCTATTACCAGTCTGAGTGCCTGTAGCAGCAGTGACTTCCTCCTGTCATCTGCATTTGCTAGGTCATGCTTCACTTTGGAATAATCAAGTGGGGTGAGATTGTCTGGCTCCTGATCCTGGTGACTGAAATCAGACAGAAATTAATCTAATTTTAGCAAGGTAGCTTAATTAGCATTCCTGACTCACTACTGCCATTATCATAACTGAAGCTGTTGTTGTTATTGTTGTTATCATAGGGTTTAACGCCATTTTTCAGCACAAGATAGGCTATACATGGCGGCCAGTATTAATGGTGGAGGAAGAACCCGGGAGAACCCGGAAAGAACCACTGACCCACGAGAAGCTACCAGCAAGCTTTCTCACATAACCAAATTGGCCGAGCCCAAGACTCAAACCCACGCAGACAGAGGTGACATGGCAGTGATCCGTAATGGTGAGCACTTTAGACCACTCGGCCACTCGGGGCCTGTATAACTGATGCTAATACAGCAGTGACACCTATATCTCGCCATTAAAAGGTGAGACAATAATGCCTGTAACTTTAGACGAGGATCCACAATTCCTGCAAGTCAAAGGTACAGGTCCTCTCTCAGTTAATTAATTAAGAAATCTATAACTGTCAGAAGACAAAAATACTAATAGTGTATGGTACTATTTTTTGAAGATCAAGTTGTCTATACTTATGGAATTCCAGCTTGCTAGGCAATTACTTTTATAAAAACTATTTACATAATACACATTTAGCTTCATAAAAAACTGCTGGACAGGTTGCATTTTGGCACACAATTAACTAGGCAGTCTGTATTGGAATTTCAGCAAACAAAAGAAGCAGATTTGCATGAGTACCAATCATCATGATCAATAAACAGACGTCTACATGTACCTGCAGAGGTAATAGTGCACAAGACACTGACGAGTGAAAACCATGAAGGATGAAATCTAGGTCAAACTGATCTACTTTTGGAATGATAGTGTCACACATACCAATTAGTCTCCTGACAAACATACATAATCCTGTAGGTCCCATTGCTCGAGAATATAGCCCAGTCAAGCAAGTTATGGATGGAATATAGGTCACAGTGACCTATTTTAATGTGGATCTATAAACAAAGCCACATGACTGTACACTTAATGTTGTACAAAACACTGATCAAATGCAGAAGGCAGAAGTCAGTGAAGCTTGAAATGTAGATGATGTTGACATGCTATTGGCACGACAGTTATGTTCTCAGAGAGCGGGGTCCTTACACTAACTGCAAGACCTTGCAAGTGGGAATGTCTGAAACATTAATCTACTGTGATGTGCAATTAAACCAAGGTGTGATTAAAAGAAGTGATATTCAGAAAGGCAGACTGCTGGGGCTCATGACTGATTCACTGTTATTGTGGATCATACAAAAATATCTGCATCATCTAGGGTCCCCATACTTTCTGAAACAAAAACTTCCAGGTTTTTCTTTGAAAGAAATTGTTTTCAAGGTTCATTTATCACCCATACTAAAAGGGATCAACAACATATTGACTTTAAAAATGTGCATTTTTACAATCAAAAACTGTGAAACTCCTTTTACACTTGATTTAGACATGTGTCCATGTACCAAACCACAATAAGTATCACAAGAAACAAGTATAACTATTGATAATCATAGCAAGGAACTCATTAAAATTTTAAAAAATTAAAGATGTATCAATGTTAATTTTATTCTGCTTCACTGTATGATGACAATTTTTTATAAAAAGGGTTGTTTTAAATTTTGACAAAAATCACTGAAGAATTAAATACATTTGTATAAAATGAAGAACTGACAGTGTTGAAATCCACTTATGACTGCTTGGTGGTCAAACTCTACTTTTAGTGTTGTCTAACTATGAACTGTATATTGCTTGCAATCATTACATCCAGAACATCCAATTCTGCAGTGAAAATTGTCCAACCAGTCTACAAAATTTAGTAAGGTCTTACGGTAAAATTCACCACAAAGGTGAGTTGGGGATGAGATATTTCCAGTGTAAAAGTAACTGATTGAGGAACCTGAGCACTAGACATGTTTCTTTAGACTTACTATAGACCTACTGTTGATAAGAAAACCCTACTGAGAATGTGTCACACAGCATTATTCTTTTGCTAACAGCTCAAACAAATACTTATAACTCCTGCTTTGGGCAAATGATGAGCATAAAATTGCTATATTGAATGGTGAAAATAAAGCAAGAGTTCATTTTAACCTGATAAAGACAACTTCGTTAGGTGTGTTCTTTCAGTCATTATTACACTATCAAAAAACTGTTTTTGAATGTCCAGCAAATATTGCTTTATTATCAGTTAAGTTGGTAGTGTACCACAAAGTTACTACATTTTGATCTGTCAACCTTTCTGTGAAGGACATGTGAAATTTTCACCAATAAGACATTTACAAAAGCCTATTCAATCAGGCTTTATTATAGTTAAAACTGAAATTACTGAAACAGAGTCTAATAATCACCAAAATGCAGTTGAATATTAGGAAAGAAACTAAGTTTTGAGTCACTGTTCTATTAAATAATAAACAAGGATTCATCACAATACGCTAATTTTAGTATCAAAAGGGGTACCAAGGAAGATGAGATGTATTATTTTTCTCTTAAACTTACTAAGATCACGTCACAGACATGCTGGCACAATGTGATGCTAGACTAGTCTTTATATGATCTAATTAAGAAAAGATACAGATATGGAGCTGAATAATGGATAACCAGTCAACTTGACCACTCTGATTGCCAAATCACTTGGATTAACAATGCCAGTGATGGGAATCGGTCAGAATTTCATAATTGATTATCAGTTCAACTTAACCAGCTGATAATCAATTATAATCGGTTACTAAGAGCAAGCTTTACTTTTTGCTTGTTATACAATTATATCTTTGCTACGGACTTCAAAATGTTAATAAATGTTCAGGAGTAATCTCTTTTAATGACATGTATACTTCGATCTGATAAAAATATTACATTTTTTTCTAATATGTTATTTTTGTTCTACAACTTTGTTAAATGAAAGCAACTTTTTTTTATGGCTAATCAGTTTTATGTAACTGAAAAACTGTTGCAATCCCCCAAAACTCTTTCATTCATATGTGATGTGTATATCATTTAAAGTAATGGACAGGTTTTCTTGTTTGTCATTATTTACAAATACTACAAAGGATTTTACATTTAAACTGAAACAAGTCATCAAACTTTTAAAAAAATTTATTAACTCTACAATTTAGCAGCAAAATCACATAATCATGACCATACGTTCTTAATTAAGTTTGCACCTACAGAATATGGTATGGTTTTATATTTGTAAGTTGTGAAGGGAATAAATAATTCAGATCAAATGTATTCGATTGGAAGTTCTATCAAGCTTACCATCTACCCAGGAATTTTACTAACCTTTGTGTTTTGCATGCAACTTACAAGAAGTAGTCTCCCTTTCCATACAATCAATTATGGAGTTTCACAATTGATAATCTTATTGGTTCTCTCAACCAACTGATGATTGATTATAATCGATAATTAGAACAACACTAGACAATACAAATATGTTTAGGGCAAGCACCCAAGTATCCAAAAAGCAATTGAACCTCAAATGGCTGAAGAGTTCAATAACCTCAACAAATTCCTGTTATAGCTCAATAAATTTAACTTGCCAATTCCATTACAACTTTATTATGCATTTTTTCCTTGATCAAGAAGTACTGAAAATTCTGGGTTTTCCCCTTACTTTGATCAAAATTAAAGGGCTTCTCCTAGTTGAAAACTTACCTATTCTTTCCTCCAACTTTTTCCCAATTTCCCTGTGGCATGAGAACAATGGTTCTCCGAAGCAATTTAAACTACTGGCCTCAGGATTTTTATGTATATTTAGTTTGCATTATGTGCTTGACCTGATGCATACCTGCTTTTTCTCTTTTTTTGCAAGTTATAAATAGATGTTTACTTGGGTCTGAGTTCAAGGCCTAACTTTGATTATGATCTTTGAAGGTTCTGGAAGCAAATGCTGTTTACAGTTTGGTGAAATTTTCAATTAAGATGATTGAGTTTTTTTTTCAGAAAATGCTATTGCAATATAGGTCAAGTTGGCATGTATATAAAAGAGGTTTTATCAACAAAGTCTTCTTTCCTATTTTAATATCAGTGTTTGTGGAATCACTCTTAAATTCTGTTCAGATATAATTTGAGATGAATCATTTATTTAAATGATTCACTGGAATTACAAAGTACTCGTCGACTGTTTGAACTAAAATACTATTTGGAATTATTGACAATTCATTAAAAGACATTATATCATTGTCATACGTCAAGACTATTTGTACATTAGCATATTCAAGACTATTTGTACATCAGCATATTCAAGACTATTTGTACATCAGCACATTCAATATTGGAATTCATTCTGAACACTCATTACTTTTGGACTTGTGATTGAACTTTTAGGATTATTTGATAATTAATTCACAACCCTGAAGTTTGGTTTAAATTTTAACTTTGTATTCTAGAGATTTTTCTGTTTGCTGAATTTCATAAAAATGTATTGGTTTCACTTTATTCCTTAGTTTAAGACCATAGAGTCATAAAGGGTAATATGAAAGTGGATTTTTAAAACTTTAACTTGACACAAACATAAAAAAATTAATCCCATATTTTTCACAATGAATTGCAATACAAAAACTTATTTTAAAAAAGTACATGACATGCTAACACAGCGAAGTGAAATTTGAAAGCACAAGTTTTTATTCCTAACACTGTCTATATGCAACAAACCTTCAATATAAACTTTAACATTAATGCCCCCTCCCCCCCCATTGCAAAATAATCAATAAAATTGAGTAAAGAATATTCTGAGTAAGGTTTGGCACAGGTTATTTACAAAGAAGTGAAATTTAAATGCATACTTCCTTTCTACAAGCCATAAACAAAAACTTAAACACAAACATTTACCTGTTCTCTGTTTCCAACAACCCTTACATATAAACATTAACATATAACTTTTTCAAATGTGAAAAAAATTTAAACTGGATAAAAAAAGGATAAAATAAGTCAGACATAAGCCAGTGAAGACAATTAATGAAATTTATATAGTACCATAATCAAATAATAAAATTTAAATAACTAGTACCATCATCAAATAATGAAATTTAAATAGCTAGTACCATCATAAAATAATGAAATTTAAATAGCTAGTACCATCATAAATCAATGAAATTTAAATAGCTAGTACCATCATAAAATAATGAAATTTAAATAACTAGTACCATCATAAAATAATGAAATTTAAATAGCTAGTACCGTAATCAAATAATGAAATTTAAATAGCTAGTACCATCATAAAACAATGAAATTTAAATAGCTAGTACCATCATAAAATAATGAAATTTAAATAACTAGTACCGTCATAAAATAATGAAATTTAAGTAGCTAGTAACATCATCAAATAATGAAATTTAAATAGCTAGTACCATCATAAAACAATGAAATTTAAATAGCTAGTACCATCATAAAACAATGAAATTTAAATAGCTAGTACCATCATAAAATAATGAAATTTAAATAACTAGTACCATCATCAAATAATGAAATTTAAATAGCTAGTACCATCATCAAATAATGAAATTTAAATAGCTAGTACCATCATAAAACAATGAAATTTAAATAGCTAGTACCATCATAAAACAATGAAATTTAAATAGCTAGTACCATCATAAAATAATGAAATTTAAATTGCTAGTACCATCATAAAACAATGAAATTTAAATAGCTAGTACCATCATAAATCAATGAAATTTAAATAGCTAGTACCATCAGTACCATCATAAAACAATGAAATTTAAATAGCTAGTACCATCATAAAACAATGAAATTTAAATAGCTAGTACCATCATAAAATAATGAAATTTAAATAGCTAGTACCATCATAAAACAATGAAATTTAAATAGCTAGTACCATCATAAATCAATGAAATTTAAATAGCTAGTACCATCATAAATCAATGAAATTTAAATAGCTAGTACCATAATCAAAATCTTATGCATGAAGTTTAATATGCTGTCTATATCCACTGATGCTGGGACTGACTCTAGACAGGTAAGCTAAAGTTTGTATTACAAACTAACAGAAAGGGGACAACAAATAAAAAGTTCCTGTACGGGAATGTAACCAAAATCATAGACCTAAACTTTAAAATGCTGTCTACATATAACAAACCTTGTATGCAAACTTTAAGCTCTAATTTGTCACATAATTTGAAGAAAGAAAAAAACAATCAGTATAATTGTGTAGATATATATTATTTAACACACAGAAGGGAAATTAGGGGATAAACAAAACTTAAACCCAAACTATCAAGTAAGTTGAACAAAATCAGTAAAACTTGGGCAAAAAATTATTTAATAAAGTAGTCAAGCACAGGTTATTTAACACAAACGAGTGAAATTCCATTGCAAAGTTCCTCCTTACAAGCAATAAACAAAACTTTAAAAAAAACTTGTACATGCTGACTAAGCAAACTGTAAATGCAAACTTAAACTTCAAGCTTTCCACATAAAGTTGCACAAAACATCTGTAAAACTGGGTCAAAAGAAGTGTTAAATAAGGCCTGGTATATGGTAATGAACATATATTAGTGAAATTATAAACGTCTAGTTCTTCATATGAGCCATAATAAAAAACACAGAAGACACAATGGCAAAAGCAATACGTCTGTGGTACTTTATACTGGTAAGCTAAATTAGCACTAAATAATTTCAAATGATTGACCATGTTTTTCAGTTTTTGATTGAAGAAACATGTATGTAAGTGCCAGCTGGACTCCTGATTGAAGTTCTGGGCTACAATGTTCATAAGCAACTGCCCACTTTTTCCCTGCTCCGTTTTATTAGTTATTTTGTTTACCAAAATTTTCATAGTGAGTGATTTTGTGAGAAAACATCCACACTCCTCTGGGATGCATCTGTCACTGCCTTATATATGAAATATCTCCAATTTTGTTCAGTACAGCTTCTTATGGAATTGAAAATCTTTAAATTTCAAGGAAAAGGTCTAACACATTGTAGTAAAGGTGGGTGGGGCTGTTGTATCTCCAAAGGGGTTAATCGTAGAAGGACTAGCTTTGTCATGCCAAACATTTTGACTACTTGAATGTCTTTCTTCTTTTTTTCATGAGTTTGAAAATGTAAACCTTTTGGCAGTTATGGAGCTTTATCTTAATAAAGGGTGGCTTCAAAGACATGATGATACATTCTCAACCACAGTTGTAGGTGAAACTGTTTAATGCTAACTAAAAAAGGCAAAGAGACAAGTCTTCAAATACAAGGTTGTAAAAGAGAATGCTAAAATGCAAAACTCACTGATTGTGTGGTGCAATAGATTGGCGAAGAGCATCTCCAGCAGTTCCTGGGCGAGTTAGGTCCACTGACGTACCGAGATGTGAGTTAAACAGACGACTACATAGCTGCTGCAGGTATTCTGGAGTTGTCTTAAAAAGAAGTTAATAATAATAATAATAATAATAATATTAATAATAATAATACACTATTGAGGAATACTAATATATACCAGTATGTTGGCATTTCCTTCCTTTATTTTCTTTTACTTACAATATGTGTGGTCTCCAGAGGACTTGAGAATAAGTTAACAGATATCAACAAATGTCACCTATCTGACTTTGAACAGATAATTCATTCCTACCACATCCCATATCTGATGTTTACCACACACACACACACACACACACACACACACACACACATTTGCACACATGATAGTCACATACATAATACAAGCTATAGAATTAACCTTACAACTAACAAAAAATAACTTGCATAAATATACCTATCTTTCAACTACAGATAAATTAATCCCAAACTGCTTATTATGTTTTCATTAGAATTCTTTTACATAGGTTCATATTTGCAAAATGCATAATACATTTCTTGTCTCAGTCAATACTAATAATTATTAAACAGTTTGCCATTGCACATACTTTGGTTTTTCACCACATATTCCAAATTCTCTGCCCCTCCCCTCATAAATCCAGATCACTCCTTGGTTACAGCCTCCACCCTTCCAGACAGTGACCAAGACACCAAAATGCAAAATCCATTCAAATATATTACATGTTTTCCTGTTAGAGATGCATATATAAAGTGACATCAAAATATTTTAAAATGCAGCTGTAGTAGAAATATTTATACAAATTACCTTAGACCCTATGAGGGAGCATACAGGCAGAAGCCAACAATGATACCCATCATACAGATGGTCACCATACAGGTGGCACTCTACAGTTTCATATTTTGCATAGGGTTAGAATATTAAAGAAAAAGAATTCTCCTGGGTTTCCTCACTAGTTATACTGGCTATTTGAAACAGACCTTGTATATCTTAGGTATTGTTCAAAGAACCTTTAATTCCCTTTATTTTGGTGTATGATTGATGGGTTAATATGGGTTATAGAGTATACAGCTTGGCCTTACTCCAGATGTGCAGATTTCAAAAAAGGTGCTAGATCCACTTGGTCATTTTCACTTCCTGAACTTCTGAGGTAAATTGTAAAAAAAGAGCCAATAACTTTTTTACATTTGATATATTTGGTAATTCATTCATTGCACTTTCAGAAGCTGGTATTGTCTAGTCTGGCAAAATTCATTTTCCCTATTTTAATAGCTGCTAAGGATAGTGTACTTTAGACAAATTCAGGCTGATTTTTGGAGCACAAGGAGCAGTCATTTTAGTTAGCAGTGTGCTAAGATCATTTAAAATTTCCAAAAGTACAATATCAAAAGAAATGTCAGTCACATTACATCAAAATAGCATACAGGTAT
The DNA here is from genome assembly GCA_016617855.1 of Megalonaias nervosa. Lineage (NCBI taxonomy): Eukaryota > Metazoa > Mollusca > Bivalvia > Unionida > Unionidae > Megalonaias > Megalonaias nervosa. Next base: position 104,869 of record JAECUM010008301.1, on the reverse strand, counting down.
GCCAACATTCTCTCCACTGTGCATGTTTTAAATGCAAACAACTTCACCTTACATACATCACTCTCTCAAAATTACATAATAACCGGTGTGCGCCCCCTAATAACTGGTGAATGCCCCCTTAAAGAGCACATAAGTATTATTATTGTTTGATTCAATTTTGATTGTGTGGCTGAAATATTTAAGTTGCAAGCATCAAAACAGTCCTTTTGAATAATTCTCCTGTATTTCCCCCCTCAGAACAGTATTTATTAGTGTTAGTCTCAAACAGGTACAGCACCCCCCCCCTTATGATGAAAAGTGAGCTGTTTTAAAAATGCGCATTGCATTTTGTCAACATAGCAACCAGTGTTATGCTGAAAGACAGGAACATGAAACTAGCCATAATTATTCCTGAGATGTCAACAATAAATTTTACAGTTTGAAAAGGGATGGAACAGGTGAGGTTCATAAATGTCAAAGGTCAAAAGGTAAAATGTTAGCTTATTGTTTAATATGGAAGAAAGCAAATTTGCTTTGTCATCATTTATTTTTTAATTTCATTGCAAATAAATGAAAAGAAACATTTTTGCTATATATTTCTTTTACTTAATGCAAGTTTTAAATTTAAGTTGACTTTATTCCTATATTCTAAGACTTCTAATTTCCCCATAATTAAGGTCACTACTCACACAAACATGACTCATGGCAAATTATGTAAGCAAGAGCAAAATAAGCATAATTAGCCTATTTTCATGCATAAAATCAATATTAATGTACCATTTTATGCAGAACATCATACATAATAATATGAAAATAAGAAAAATAATTGCATAAATTTTTATATTTGTTTAAGGTGGTGCTCTACAGTTTCGTATTTTGCATAGGGTTAGAATTTTAAAGAAAAAGAATTTCTCTGGGTTTCCTCACTAGTTATACTGGCTATTTAAAAAAAACCTTGTATATCTTAGGTATTGTTCAAAGAACCTTTACTTCCCTTTATTTTGGTGTATGATTGATGGGTATAATATGGGTTATAGAGTATACAGCTTGGCCTTACTCCAGATGTGCAGATTTCAAAAAAGGTGCTAGATCCACTTAGTCATTTTCACTTCCTGAACTTCTGAGGTAAATTGTAAAAAAAGAGCCAATAACTTTTTTTACATTTGATATATTTGGTAATTCATTCATTGCACTTTCAGAAGCTGGTATTGTCTAGTCTGGCAAAATTCATTTTCCCTATTTTAATAGCTGCTAAGGATAGTGTACTTTAGACAAATTCAGGCTGATTTTTGGAGCACAAGGGAGCAGTCATTTTAGTTAGCAGTGTGCTAAGATCATTTACAATTTCCTATAGTACAATATCCAAAGAAATGTCAGCCACATTACATCAACGTAGCATAAAGGTATGCCAACATTCTCTCCACTGTGCATGTTTTAAATGCAAACAACTTCACCTTACACACATCACTCTCTCAAAAGTACATAATAACTGGTGGGCGCCCCCACAGGCAGAAGCCAACAATGATACCCCTCACACAGATGGTCACCATACAGGCAACAGCCAACAATGATACCCCTCACACAGATTGTCACCATACAGGCAACAGCCAACAATGATACCCCTCACATGGATAGTCAACATACAGGAAACAGCCAACAATGATATCCCTCATACAGATGGTCACCATACAAGCAACAGCCAACAATGATACCCCTCACACAGGTGGTCACCATACAGGCAACAACCAAGAATGATACCCCTCACACAGATGGTCACCACACAGGAAACAGCCAACAATGATAGCCCTCACACAGATGGTCACCATAGAGGCAACAGCCAAAACTGACATCCTCTCACACAGATGGTCACCATACAGGCAACATAAATGCAATTTTTTTCTTAAATTTCACCCACCAGTTTAGAAGGAAGCATGACAATGGACTGACAGATGGATATACAGGCAGACTGGTTGATGGACAGATGATAAGACCAACAGAAGGTATCACATACTCTCCCCATAATATATAATAAACAATGCATGTTAGTAAAGTTCTACAGTCTATTGCTCAGATTTCATGACAGTTATATCATCATGTATTGATAATGAGACAGGTAATTTTACCATATCTGCATTTCATTTGTCTTTTATTTGCATTAAACTATTTGTTTGGTTTGCATTCCATTCATGTTTTTATTACATTATTAACTGTTTATGGTCTCAGAAATGCATTCGGGTATTGCCTTTAATATCCTTTTCATCCATCATTTCCTTTCACTTTTGCTCATTTCAAATGATATGGAAACACATTTATAAAAATTAGGTTTTCTGTTCTGAAGAGTGTTAAAGTTAGAGATCTATAGCTTTTGTATCTTGTCTTATTAAACATGTGGCAGGAAATGGCAAATGCAATGCATACAAAAGAAACCACTGAATTTACAACAAATTAAAATATAATCACAATTCTAATAAGTGTAAAAACTGATCTGTTGAGGTTTTACCTACAAAATATTGTTTCTTATTTCATTTCGTTCAAATAAAGATCAGGGGAGCTGCGGTACCTCAGTTGGTAGAGCACCAGTGAGGTCGGTTGGCATGTCCTTGGGAAAAGCACTTAGCTACCATTTCCTTAGCATAATAAAGCCAATATTGTGTGTTAAAAGTGCTGTTAAACCAAGAAAGAAAGAATGTACTGACACAACAAACTATGATGATGTCATCACAAAAATGGTGGTGGTGTTTTTTATGTCCACCATGACAAGAACAATGCTTGCAAAGTCTGGAAAACTGTCTATCAATACAATGAGTTTGATTCTGGAATATTATGCAAAAAGGTGTTTTAGGGATGAAAATATAGCAGAAGCATGAAGATAATTTATTTTTAAATCAATTCATGAAATCCATTCACATTTCATTCCATTTTCACTTATCATCAGTCATTCTGTATTCTGCTTTTTCATTTGTATTCTAATTTTTTTTTTCAAAATGTATTTATCATTTCTTTTGCATTTATCCTGCATTTTTTGTTTTAATGGTAAAATGACCCAATGCAGGGTCTGTAGTAGGTGAAAATTTGACCTACCATTTTCCACCCAATACAGGGTCTGTAGTAGGTGAAAATTTGACCTACCGTTTTCCCCTGAACTGTCTGCTCCAAAGCATCTACTAGGTCTGCTGTAATTCCAATCAAGTTGTGGTAATCAGCCTGCAATAGAGCAGAATGAATGGAAAGGTTTAAATTATCCACTCTCTTGTCAGGGAATGTACTGAAAGACATATATTATCCACTCTTGTCATAGAATGTACTGAAAGACCTAAATTATCCACTTTTATTATGGAATGTAATGAAAAACCTAATTTTATCCACTCTTGTCAAGGAATGTACTGTAAGACCTAAATTATCCACTTTTGTCATAGAATGTACGTAAGGACCTAAATTATCCACTTTTGTTATGGAATGTACTGAAAGACCTCAGTTATCCACATTTATCAGGGAATGTACTGAAAGACCTAAATTATCCACTCATGTCAGGGAATGTACTAGAAGACCTAAATTATCCACTTTTGTCTGGGAATAAACTGAAAGACCTAAATTATCCACTTTTGTCAGAGAATGAACTGAAAGACCTAAATTATCCACTTTTGTCATGAATGTCTTATCTGGGAATGTACTGGAAGACCTAAATTATCCACTTTTGTCAGGGAATGAACTGAAAGACTTAAATTATCTACTCTTGTCTGGGAATGTAATGGAAGACCTAAATTATCCACTCTTGTCAGGGAACATCAGAATCTAAAATCTGGATATTCGTGTCTGTTTTTATAGATAAATATTCTAGGCAGAGTTAGTAATTAGCCAGTAACAGACAAGGTTTTACACCATGTGATGAACCTGCTTTCAGATGTGATACAAAGTATCTCAACTATAGACTGCTGAATGTATGCCCCCTCAGTGTGATATGATGTGTCCCCACTGTATTGTATTCAATGCAACATCAACACTGATATAATGTATCTCTACAGTATTGTATTAAATGCAATACCCATATTCTATTTTACCATATTAAACATAATACCCCACTGTGATATGATATATCCCCACTGTACCATACTGAATGTAACACACTGTGATATTATATATCCCTACTTTACCATATTAAATGTAATACCCACATTGTGATATGATATATTCCTACTATACCATATTAAATATAATACTCACATTGTGATATGATATATCACTACTGTACCATATTAAATGTAATAACCACATTGTGATATATATTTCCCTACTTACTATATCAAATATAATACTCATACTGTGATATGATATATCCCTACTGTACCATATTAAATGTAATACGCACATTGTGATATGATGTATCCCTTCAGTACTGATAAACCCCCCTGTAATATAATGTATCCTGTACCAGACTGAATGCAATACCAACACTGTGATATGATGTATCATTACTGCAATATACTGAGTGTAATATTCACACTGTGATATGATGTATCTCTAATGTACCATATTAAATGTAACACACACACTATTATGTGTATCCACATTTTATAATATTAAATTTAATACTCACTGTGATATGATGTAATCCTACTTTACCATACTGAATGTAATATCCCCACTGTGAAATGATATATCCCCACTGTAACATTTTGACTGTAGTACTTACCTGTACGTTTAGCAAATTATTATCTGGATAAATTTCACAAGGTAAAGGCTCACTGTAGTAAGGATAAACCAATCATATCATAAACTATGTGTACAACAAGAATTAGCTACCTTTGTCCATGCTGGGAGCCCCTCTACTTTCATATACATTGTCGCTGCCAATATAGTTAAGCTGAGTAAAGCACATGATTTGTGACTATCACTGACTTTATCAATAAAGATAAAATGCTAATGATACATCAGAGACACAGTATACTGTGGTAATTGTTTTTAAAAAATCAGGATGTACTATACAAATTTTAGCAGCTGCCAAATCAATAAATGTGTGCTCAGTAAGAGATGTTTTTGGCAAGTATGGACCAAGAAATGGGATGTGTATTTATTAAGGCATAATTGGCAATTATGTAAATACAGTTTTTCACTTGTGGAAACTGCAATACAGAATGCTATAGTTAACGATGCCAGCATCATCAACATCAGGACCAGAAAGAGAGATATCTATGTCTTGCCATATGCTGTATGCAGACACAACAATAATCAGCTTAAAGGAAATCTCAACACAAACCTGCATTTTTCTAGCAGAAACCAAAGCTCATGACTTTCTGCATGGCTCTTAAATTTGATTGCTTTTATTTCCTCATGTGGAATAAAACATTTTCACCACCTTCATTTAAAGTACGACCTTTTATTTGCACAAAAAATTTGGGATAAAAAAGATGTATGGAATTGGGGTGAAAATTGGAGTGGTAGCATGGAGACAAAAATTGGTTGTAGCCAAACTTAGTATATGAAATTAATAAACTTGGGGGCATATACACTGTTTCTTTTATTCTATGTTTTTGGCATATAGAAGGTGTCAGTCGCCTATGGTTTTTGATACAAGTTTGAATGTTAGTGGGGTTTTTCATAACATTATGAAGATTACTGGTAATGTATTTTTCACAAAATCTTTGAAGACAAGCTTTTCATAACATTTTTATGACATTTCAAACAAGTGGCTCATTTTTTTCTTCACAAAATTTATAAGGTCACTTGCCAATGTTTATTTAATAAAACTTTGGTGACCAATTGGCCTAGGATGTTTCATACAAATCACACAACAACTGATCTATTTTTTTTTCATACAAATTTGATGACCAGATGCCCTGGGGGATTTTTTCTCCTAAAAATTGATGACAAGTATCATTTAAAAAATAAATAAAACTTTGACAAGAATTGGCCCAGATTTATGGAATAAAATTTTGAGGACCACTGTTCCAGGTCCTTTTTAAAGTTTGGGTGTCAGTGGCCTAGGTTTTCTTTATAAAATTTTGATAACCACTGGTCCAGTTTTTTTTTTATGCTGGTGTCATAGGTGGCAAGGTTTTATCCATAAAATTTTCAAGGCCTGCAGCCCAACTTTTTCTGTAAAATTTGAGAACCAATGGCACAAGTAACCCAAGTTTAAATTAATACATTTAAAAGGCCGCCAGCCCAAATTTGTTTAGTAAACTTTTGAGGACCACTGGCCTAGGGTGAAGGTCAGAGGTTAAAGGGGAAAGGTGAAGTTTGTATATAGCCCAGGATTGATACACAGGTCAGTACCAATGCAGCAGGCCTAGGGTGAAGGTCAGAGGTTAAAGGGGAAAGGTGAAGTTTGTATACAGCCCAGAATCAGTATGCACTTAATGAAAGTGCTACTGCTGACAAAATCAACATTTACCTGCACTTTGTTATGACGTTTGATGTATGACATTGTCTTCTTTTCTGCTTCCATTAGCTGCTGCTGCAATTGCTGTACTTGAACATAGTGACCTGGGAAGAAAGGAGATTCATATCACTCCTTCAAGTATGATGATGATGATGATGATGAAAATGATTATTTTAATCATCTTCATAATCATCAGTGAAGACATAAAATAACAATTGTTATCATCATCATGTTATTACCTTACAAAGGTTACATCATAGCACACATGTATAAAATATCAAATTGAGAAAAATGCATTTTGCTACACATTTTGTCATATGAATAATTGTGGATTATAGCTCTATGAAGCTCATAATAATCAGTCAGAAAATAAATTCAGAAAAAGTGATTACTGAAAGGATATGGGACATAAAACACCAAATGATGAAAATGATGATAATAAAGTAGACGTACTGTGATCAGTATTCTTGAAAAAAACAGGTCCTGAGAGATTATTATTTTTCTTTACTAATCACCGTTCATGAAATCTACCTTAGAAACTATTATCATTGTCTACACCTATAAGACAGATTGACCCCTATTACAAGAATAGATTACACACCCCTATTACTAAAATAGATCACACACCCGTATTACTAGAATAGATCATACACCCCTATTTAGATCACATACCCCTATTACAAGAATAGATCACACCCCCCAATACTAGAATAGATCACACAACCCTATTACAAGAATAGATCACACACCCCTATTACACAAATAGATCACACACCCCTATTACTAGAATAGATCACATGCCCCAATTACTAGAATAGATCACACATCCCTATTACTAGAATAGATCACACGCCCCTATTACTAGAATAGATCACACACCCCTATTACAAGAATAGATCACATGCCCCTATTACAAGAATAGATCACACACCCCTATTACAAGAATAGATCACACACTGCTATTACTAGAATAGATCACACACCCCTATTACTACAATAGATCACACACCCCTATTACAAGAATAGATCACACACCCCTATTACAAGAATAGATCACACACCCCTATTACAAGAATAGATTACACATCCCTATTACTAGAATAAATCACACCCCTCATTACTAGAATAGATCACACACCCCTATTACTAGAATAGATCACACAACCCTATTACAAGAATAGATCATGCATCAGTAATTATTTCAACTGGCCACAACAGCCAAGGCCTTGCATAAAAAGCACAGTCCATTCTTCCAACGACTACCCATTCAATAACAGCAACAATTTTACCACTGAATAAATACATTTATTTCTATTTTCATCTATACTGGTCAGAAACAATCTTCTATATATAAATAAAGATGTATAGACCACGTTGTTGAGCTTAACACAAACATATAACATAACCTGTTATAGTATGTCAATATGGCAGGATTTTATACATTTTGTTAAATATCTCAACAGTACATGTCAATATGGCACATTTTGTATATTTGCTTTCATGAAAATGATAATTATGATGACATGGTATTAAAAAGGTTGCATACAAAAATGTTATTACTCCTTTACTATTAACGTACCTAAACCTGCATGCAAAATATAAAATCTTTACAGTAACTACCACAATATTTTAGCCGACTATGTAACATAGTTTGGTGTTTGTTAATGACATTAAAAGTTAAAGTTTGTCCAACACATATCCTTGAAAGATTATTTAGTGGGCTCGCTTGATATGTCTTGCTACGTAAAAAATTAACTTTCTGAACCTGCTAAACTTAAGGACTGCAACTACTCAACAAAATATACAAATCCTTTATAAAGTTACAAGACAACTTGAAAAACTGATGATTTCAGGTTGCCGGGTGGACTGACAATTCCTAATTGATTTCCTGGTGAAGGTTGATGTAAATTGCAGTTGGCTGTCCCAAGTATAAAAGTCACTATGACAAAAATATCAGATTTGATTTTTCTAATCATTACAAATTATGTTACAAAGCATCTACAGTGTTTATGCTTTTGTAAGCCTTTTTTTAGCAACCCTTTCTTTACTTCCATTTTATTTAGCATTTGTCAAAAATATTTATTTAGAATCACAATAATGATATCATGATTTGTTATCATCTATTTCACTATGTTATAAACCTGATCTGACCTTTATACTTTGGATGGCTCATAATGTTGCTGCTTCTCTTAACAATTCAAAAAAGGCAACTACATTCAAATGAATTATTTTCTTACCTTTTCCATCTGAGCTCACTCCTCTCTGAATTTTGTCAAGGAAATTTGATGTATTCTACAAGACACTTAATACTTACAAAGACTCTATTTGAGAATGAAAATGGGGAAATTAATTCCCCTATTTCAAGAAACCTGAAATGTTCTAAATATCATACGATACTGAAGTAAACAAAGATAAGGACTGTAAGTATCCATTATTTTTGCTTCTTTGATTGATATTTTGGAATCATTTTTGAGAAACCAATTTAGGAATCAAATTAGTTTAAGGAGAACATTCAATACATCTTAAATCCAGCCCTCTAAACCTAAAAATATGGTAATCACATCTTCTGGCTTGTTTTCATGATAAAATGCTGAAAGTTCTTCACTGGGCAAGACTTAGAAAAGAGTGATCTCCCAAATCAATTTAAGGAAAGCATTCAATACATCTTAAAATCCAGCCCTCTAAAACAAAAAACAAAAAAATCTAAAACACATCATTTGGATTGTTTTCATAATAACATGCTAAAAGTTCTCTACTTGGCAAGACTAAGGTAAGAGTGATCTCCCTTTGAATAGTTTGATTGGTACCAAATTTCATCAATCATAAGCTTCTACTGGAGTGTAAGTGCATACACTTCAATGGATGTAACTGCTATGTGTGTTTGGAAGAGTGTGTCAGTACAGTATTGTTAAACTCCTGTTGGACAAGTAAGGTTAATAGTAAACAAATTGTTACTGACCTGGTCCAACAGGATGGTCCCTCTTCCGTATCAAGAAACTACTCAAGAAGAAGAATACCTGGAGTTTTCCCAATGCATGGAACATAAGAAGCCGAGAAGATGGTTTTCTTTACCGTGCAGAGGGGAAACTAGGATGGACTGCCCATGAGGAAACAAGGACATCTAACAATCGATAGAAATAGAAGAAATTATGATATAGAAGAAAAGAAAATTGGAAACAAATAAAAGAAATGTGAACAAGATTCTACAAATCCTACTGGACAAGGAAAGTCATTGCTAAGAAAATTGGATAATGGAAAATGGATTGCCAATACAAAGTGGAGGAATGCCGAAGAAGATGGATAGCCAATACTAGTAGAAGGAACGCCAATGAATTGTCTGACTTCAGAAATGACGTATGGGAAAAGAATCGCAAAGATAAAGAAATTGGAATATATATGGACTATGTTAAAGAATATGGAAAGGAATGGTAATAGATAAAATGAATTGTTTTTGAACTATTGAAAAATGCAAACAGAAACTTTTTGAAGAAGAAAATACTCTTGATAAATCTACAGAAAATATGTTTTTGAACTATTGAAAACTGAGAACAGAAACTTTTTGAAGATGAAACTATTCTAGATAAATTTACAGCTGAAGACTGAAGAAAATGGATTGTAATTTAGATTAAAGGATGATCATGAATTGACAATTGACTTACTGAACTAGACAATCTAGACGGCTCACTATACTTTCTATTATTCTTGCTATAGCTTTAATAAAAATAGATAATTATAACTTAGAAAGTTTTAAAATGGTAGTCACAAACACCTACAAATAGAATGCAGGATAGATTTTAGAAATTATTAAATGTAAACTGTATGGTAAATATAATATAGATTTAGGATATCTAGTTTAGTGAATTTGAAGAAATTGTGCAGCACGTGCACGCGGCGCTCACTATTGAGAGCGCAGGTTGTGCACGTGCTCCAGGAGTCTAATGGATTTGAACTTAGTTAAGCAGCTTATGCTATAGCACTTAGAGAAACAAAAACTAAAATTTCTACTTCTCAGATAAAAAAAAATAATATGGTAATGCTAATAATGTAAAAAAAACCTTTAAAAAATCAATTTGGAAAATGGAAATGGCGTACTTACCCTATTTTGAAAAATTATAAAATCAAAATTTATTTAAAAGAAATACATAATGCACATGCACTTGGAAGAAAACAGAAACACATAAAAACCCTTTATCTTTAGAACTAGGGGGTCCCTCAGATGATGTAATTCTGAGGGGGACCACGCCAATAACAGTACTGTGACTGGCTACATATCATAGAATAAACAAATTTTACTGCAATTTGTTTCTTCAATATTCAAATGCTTTACTCCAACATAATATGCAAGAAGAAAATCTGAGAGGTCAAGGCCATTACATTCCCACATCTGGATCTGGCTCTGGTTCTAATTTCCTAATGTGTGCTTAAGTATCTTTGAGTCTAATCTGAGATACAGCCATGGATTAGCACATGTCAACAAAAGGATGCAATCTTGAGAAAAAATATTCACTTCCACAAATCCGGTAGAAGTAGAGTAACCTTTGTCATTATGAAACTGCTGGATGACCTTGGAGGGTAACATGTTGTGTTGTTGATAAAGGTCACACCAGGTTGACTTGAGCTATCTCGGATAAAACATCTCTGAAATAAACATTAAAGAAGGTCATCTCTGACCTCCATCCCTTGGTTTGACTGCTATTGGTCATAGAACAGCTGCACCAGAATGCTACGCTGGTGGCAACTGCCCAAAATGTTTATGCTGATATACGCAAAAATTTTATTTGGTCTTGGATTAGTTCCTTGTGAAAGCTGAATGGATAGCAAAAAAAAAAAAATATAAGACTAAAACATCTCAGGAGTTATGTTGTCAGTTCCTTCTGTGAGTTGTAAGAACATGAGATCTTCCTCTTCAGATCAAGTCAGTATGGCTCCTACCCGTACTTTAAAAACCTAATGGGATCCTGAAGATGTCCTTTTGAAGGTGGGCCCAATGAAGGCAGTAGGTGCAAGAAAAAGATACTGACTTCTCATGGGCAGGAGCTTGTTCTTAGCAATGAAAGCTGAGGCCATCATGAGACAAGCCAAAACATTATGACAGAACTGCACATAGTTCAGGTTGAACAATAAGGCATGAATTTCACTGATTCTGCCTGCCATGACTTGAATGGATAGGAAGCAGGTCTTATAACAGGAAAGAAAAGTCTGTGAGGCTCTAAACACATGCTCAAAGGGTACCTTGCAAAACCATATCAGAACATAGAGTAGGTTCCATTTTAGACAACGGGCTAAGGCCTTTGGTTGAAATTGGCTAGAAAGTCAAGGAGGTCTTTGTTCTGGCCTCTGTAAACCCTGATTGTGATTGGAGCTAACTTCTCTAAAAGCCATATGAAGAAGTTAACTATTATGATACTGAGCCTTTTAAGAGGAAGATGTTTATCTGCTCACACCACTCAGAGAAAACTCTCAATTTATCTGGCTACAAAGTTGTGGGCTTTCTTGCCTATTAAGTAATTCTGTCCACCACTTATTTGATGAATGTTTGATATGAGTCAGACATGAGGGTTCTGCATTTCTGGGCTGGGCTGGATTATCTGCATGTGTGGTTGTTTAATCAGGCAAGAAGAGAACAGGATTTTCCTCCATGTCTGCAACAATGCTAGATTCAGGAGCCCCCAACAGGGAATTAATCCATGATTTTCCCACTTAAGCAATCAGAATTAGTCTGCACTTGAATTCCGTTACTTTCTGCATGACCATGGGAGTCTGAGGAGTTGGTTGAAAGGTGTACGCATCAAGAACATTCTAGTTCAACACAAGGCTTCAAAATGCCTAGGCAACTTTATTGGCAACTGTATGTGAGAGTTTGTCATTCTAACTTGTCCTAACAAGGTCCACCCAAGCAAGAGCAGATTATACTGAAGAACATGGAGTAAATGCACCATTCTGTGTGAATCAGTTGATTTTCTCTGGACAACGAGGCCTCAATGACACAAAGCCTGTCTGGGATGTGCTGGACTTGACTGGATTTGTTGATGATCACAGCACTTGAGAAAATCCCCTTTGATTTCAGAGATAACTAATGACAGACAAGTTAGTGGAAATAAATCAAGTACTTTCGTTGCATAAAAAGGATGACTGAAGATTACAGATAGGAACAGATAATATGAATGATGGCAATTTTACATTTAGATTTTCCCCCAAATTAATGGTGCTGATACTACAAGTACTGGAATCAAACAATGTTGTTCTGACCTTTGACCTTTAACTGAACATTTTTGCAATTTATTAGATGATAACCAGGATTAAAAAATCCATGTACATGTTACTACAGTAAGATTTTCATCATAATTCTTGACAATTTTTAATTTATTGTGCATTCATTTTGTTTCACTGCTACTGGATTCTGACATTTCCAGTGCTGGATTTTCATTCTTACTGAATGTAACAGCATAGTAAATATTATCATAAGGAATCCTATTAATTCTTATTTTTCACATTTCATGTGGCACTCAGTGTCATAACTGTATGAAATGTAAAAAACATCAAGAGTACTGGCCCTTTATATAAAGGACAGATATAAAGATGCTGCCTGATTTTTTCTGAAGTGAGGAGATCCCTCCCTTGTCACCAAAAAATAAGGGGGTAGTAGGAAAAACAAAGGGGGTAGGGGTGGGAAATAGCCATAGTTCAATATTTGCTTAAAACTTAATCCATCTCTTTCTTCCTGCTTCACTCTGGTTGAACTATACTGAAATCAAAATCCTCAAAAGATGTTTGCTCTAGTTGTATATGTATTAATGTTGATTGCTGTTACCAAGCTTAATCTGTTGCTTATGTGTACATATTTTATGTACTGAGAATCCCCTTTCACAGTCTGCTGTCTGAATGGGAATATGCATAGCTTGCTTAACCAGCTTGAACAATTTAGGAAACTGTTCTTTATGGTTGTGATGTACAATTTTTTACATCTCATAGGTATTGTCTGTTTGATATTTCTGCACCAAAATAAGATTTATCACTAGCATGAGCTATGTAAAAGATTTACCATCTGTTCCATAATGCTGTATTAAGGTCCTTCAATGCCAAAGTCTGCCTCTTCAGTGAGAGATATTTTAGCCAAATAAATTTCCTTACTTTTTAATTTCTTTTTAGATTCTTATTTATTCAATTTACCTTAAGCCTTAGAGTGACACACAGTTTTGAAGCACAAGATCCATGAGGTCTAAATTGTTTGAGAAATGAAATGAAAAGTTCACTCTACTTTTAAATTGCCTGTATTTTAGTTAGACAATGGTATTCTGCCTTTTCTACATTTAATTTCAAAATATCATAGGGGGCTGATCAGCATGACATCTGTTTGTGTCCAATTAGTATGTAGATCAGACCCTTATCCTGCATCATTTACAGGTTAAAAATCACTCACAGGCGTTTCCATTAACACTGTCCATGCTCCACTAATCTGATTTATTTCAAAACATTAAAAATCATTGTCATCATCACTATCATCAGTCAGTATTTGTTGAACAAAACTGTCATCTGAAATTGAATCAAATTTGGAATCAGTCAATTTAGGCTTTCTAGGCAGCTCATCTTTCAAACACACATTTGTAAAACTTCCTTGATGATGCGAGGTATTCAAACTATGACAGAATGTTTGTTTCAGGGCCCAATGTGCCAAAAACTTTAATTTAACAACCATTCATGTCAAGTCGAATTACCCGGACAAGTTAACAGTTGCCTATTTGAAAATCAGAAAAAAGACAGAGACCTGTACTAGCTTATGTCACGACAAGCACTTTAAGGGTCAACAGTTAAGTAAAATAAAAATTGTATACTGCGAAGAGTACATATTTATATGCATGACTTGAACAAATTTCTGTGAGTTCTCATGCATCAGTGCTCTCCAAACGCACATTTTACTTAGCAATTCGCACATTCACATGCCCTGGCAGCATGTCTGCAAATGTCTATAAAGCACAATTTTCTCATGTCCATTGACTCATATCACTGCACTCTGAAACTTGGATAATTTGGTCAAGATGGCAAAGTTTTGGCCTCCAGTGAAAGCAGAAAGTCATCTGAGCAAGCTACCTAAAACAAGATCCACAGCCACACTGAAAAGACACAAGAGGCAACGAAACTTCTGTGCTGGATGGAGGATACCATCAATATGATCTTCAAGGCACATTCTTGGGAGAGGCAACTCAAACCAAAGAGATTTCAAACTCCATGCTCAAATGAATGAAGTGCTGGGATGACATGAAATCAGCTCTGCCGATGCTGACAAGGAACCTGAGGCAATGCAAGGAAGTTAATATCTTAGTGAAAAAAACTGTTCACCTTGTGCTTGCAGAGAATGTCAGCCAGGAAATTTGCTATTAATGATATGAAAGCAGTTTTGAGGTGAGGAATAACTGTCCATGATTTTGTGAAGAACCAGAAACTAAAATTCAGAATGAAAATGAGTGTTCAACTAGTACACTGTATCTCTAAAAGAGAAACTCATGAATTTCCTAGATGACCTGTGAACAGGAACATGAGGACAACCATCTTGTAAGTCTAGGCTAGCTGCAAAATCTCTCCACTTAACAGCATTACAGATTGATTTCAAGGCCTCCATGCTCAGGAAAAGGGCAGTGGAGATCATTCAAGATTTGAATTAACTGGGGGTTTTCTCCAGATTTGTCCTTCTTCCTGGGTCAATGGCAAGATCCAACTAATAATAGATGTAAGCTTCCTCATTCAAAACATTTGGTCACTCATGTACACATACAATATTTTATTGTATTTGTACAGTCTGAGAGCTCTATGCCACAAAATGAGTCCACCCAAGATACAAGACAATACACACACAATAATTTATTATATGTGTACAGTCTGATATCTCTATGCACAAAATTAGTATAACCAAGATACAAGACAATACACACACAATAATTTATTATATGTGTACAGTCTGATATCTCTATGCACAAAATTAGTATAACCAAGATACAAGACAATACACACACAATAATTTATTATATGTGTACAGTCTGATATCTCTATGCACAAAATTAGTATAACCAAGATACAAGACAATACACATACAATAATTTAATAATTTATTGCATGAGTACCTGACTATATAGCTACGCCAAAAACATGAGTTCACCCAAGAGATAAGACAGTACAAACACAATAATTTATTACATGTGTCCTGTCTGACATCTCTATGCCAAAACAACAAGTACACCAATGAAACAAGACAATACACACACAACAATTTATTGCATGAGTACCTGAAGATATCGCTATGCCAAAAAAATGAGTCCTGCCATAATATAAGACAGTAAACTAATTTATTGTATGTGTACTGTCGAATATCTCTATGCCAAAAGAACGAGTCCACCCAATAAACAAGACAGTACAAACATAATAATTTATTGCATGTGTACTGTCCAATATTGCTATGCCAAAACAATGTGTCTACCCAAGATATAACACTGTACACATGCAATAATTTACTGTACACAAAAACCTATTAACTCTATGCTCTAATGTATAATTAGCATCACAGATCTTTTAACATTACTGTGTGAAAAAAAATCACATGTAATGAAATAAACATGCTCTTTTTTAGTCTTTACCCAACTTAATTAATTTTTCATGATGTAATAAGGCACAACGACATATACTACCTAATGTCAAAATATATGGGAAAACATTGTTCAGCAATCTCCTATGCAAACCTATGGGAAAAGATTAGAGTTCTATAAGAGTCAAAGGTATGCATGATGTCTTTAAATGCACAACACCATAATCATTGCTTTGTATTGTTTGTGAGCATACAGTGCGTATGACAAATGACAAAGGATACATAAAGATCAAACAGTCTTGGCTGAGGTGTTGATTTAAGTGCCAGTGTCAGAAATTTCTCAAGTCGCACTTCCAAATCTTTAATCCAGCTGTCCTGCAATGACAAAGGTAATCAACTTATCAAGCATTAATTTGTATAATGATATCTTCTTTACTTTATTACATTAGAACCACTTTATTTTACAACTATTTACTATAAAAAAAATGGATGCAGTATATCCAATAGGTACCAAAGTAGACACAGGCAATTCAAATGCTATGGAGATAGAAACACACAGCAGAGGTGACGTAGTTTTCTCCTACAGAGTGAGGTTTGACAACAACAAAGAATCAATGATTCCAGCAGATCCGACTCACATAATGCTTCCTGTAACAACACCTGAGACAGAGCCACAGCAACAGACGACACAACCGGCCACTGTCCAGAAAGCGAACAAAGAAAATGCATGCAAGAATAGATCAAGATTTACGCCAGTGGATGATTCGGACATAGATGACATTATCAAAAAGCAGTCTAACAAAAATACTTTAAGCAAAACCTTTTATGATCTAAAGCTGCTAAAGGCCTTCTTCAAAGAACCCAATATAAACGAAAATAGGGAGATTCATCAAATCCCCCTAAATGAACTATGTAATATCCTGTGCAAATTCTTTATTAGTGTGAAAAAGAGCGATGGGTCAAACTATGAGCCAAATTCAATCAGGGGCTTGTTGTCTAGTTTTGAAAGGCAACTTCGCAAATACGATTATCCCAAAAGTTTGCACTCTGGACTAGAATTTACTAAATTGCGGCAGGTTGTCAAAAGCAAACAAATGCTACTGAAGCGTGAAGGGAAAGGAAATTTGCCTAGAAAAGCGGAGCCAATTTCTGATGACGAAATTGAAACTTTATGGGCATCTGGCCAGCTAGGCGATGCAACACCTGAAAGCCTCATCAACACACTATGGTTTCTTAATACAATACACTTCGGTCTGAGAGGGTCGGCAGAACATAGAGATATGTGTTGGGGTGATGTACAGGAAAAACAAGACTCAAATGGTCTGAGATACCTGGAATTTTCAGAAAGACAAACTAAAACAAGAACTGGTCTAAACCCTCGAGATGCTCGAGTTATTAAACCCAAAATGTGGCAAAACCCAGACAATCCAGCACGCTGCCCTGTACGAATCTATGGTTTATATGCGGAGAAACGACCTATGGCCTACCGCGATGCAGACTCGCCCTTCTACATTGCAACTAACACAAAATATGGATCTTGCATCCCACCTCCTGGACAAACATGGTTTAAATGTCAACCAATAGGAATAAATAAACTTACCTCTCTCATGAAGAAAATGGCAGCAAATGATGGTCTCCCTGTAGACAAGAAATTATCCAACCACAGTGCCCGAAAACATTTAATCCAAAAACTGAATGAACACTGCATTCCTCCAAATCAAATCATGCAAATATCTGGTCACAAAAACATCCAATCAGTTAATAACTACAGCCAAATGAATGCAAATCAGCACCGGCAAATCTCCTCGATTCTCAACAATACGTCTACATCCAGCACAGTTTCTGCAGCCAGTAATACTCCCTTCAGAGAAACATCAAACAACTGGAATTCTATTTCTTCTGCCAGATCCAATACAGCATCTGTGGTGAATGTTTGTGGTGGAATAAACACACTTTTTGGAGGAAACGTTATGAACAGCCACATACAAATTCATGTATATAGCGCTTCCGCTAACCCAGCAGATGTAACCAAGTGAACTATGCACCTTGGAATTTCTAGCGGCGGTCCAGTTTTGAAAAATTATCCTGTCCGTGACAAATGATCTATTGATTAGAAGGGCAGTTGCTCTTTTAATTATTTGTTTAAAAAATACACTTTTAAATGTTATTTTGTATAAAACTGTTGAACACAGCTACAATTCTTGTCTGGGACTATTTTTCACGCGCACTAATTTAAAGGTGTTTCGACTGAGCCAGAATGAAATGCCAAAAATCATTTCTTCTTTCTTTCTCTTTCTTTCCACGCTAAATGAAAACTATGTGATAAAAAGAATCTCAAACGGGTAATGATTTAATACTGAATTTATGAAACTCGTTGAATAATGTTCAGCTTTTGCTCGCCAAGGCTCGCAAAAGCTGGACATTATTCAACTTGTTTCATAAATTCAATATTAAATCATTACCCATTTGAGATCCTCTATATATACAACTTTTGTTTGTTAAATACACAATCCCCTAATGGGCTATACATGGCAAGTCTTCTTCATAAATGTATTGTAATGATGTCAAGGGCTGCAACTAAATAAAAGAATTGACAAATCATGAATTCAAAGTGTTTTAAGAGGAATTAGCAGAAAATTTTCATTCTACAAATAGAAAAGTATGAAATACATCCAGAGCGATCAACTGGAGCCAGGAATTCCCTTCAGCTGAAGATTTGGGCTCAGCATAATAGTAAAATGGTGAAACTTTTTACCTGTTCACAAATAAGTTTGAATACAAGAAATAATGACAGCAATAATGTTCTGAGCAATGTTAAAACATCAATTATTAATTGGGTTGAAATACATATCTTCTCATTAATTAGAATTTCTATTGATGTCTATTCACCTGCTCCACATGTGACAGCTGAGCACATGTTGTTTCTCAATGTGATGTGTAGACTAACTTAAATGACTTGTGTGTTCTAGCTTTCATAGGAATAGCTATTAGAACATGTTCAAACCAATAAACAGGTATATCAGCATGTATGCACCATGCATGGGAGATAATTCTTCCACACTATGCATGTGTGATACATACACTGCAATACCTATTTCTCAAGTAACCAAGACCTTTCAAGAATATTCAACTGGAAGGTCCTTTGGATCAACTTCTCTCTTCATTTTTTTGTCCAAAAATACAAATTAAAGCTAACAAAAAGGACATAAATTATTTCCCTTTCTGAACAAATTGTAAGTTCTTATATATTTGCCCAGCATTCATCCTGAAGCATGTCTGAAACAAAATTATAAACATCAATTGTATAAAAGTTTTTAAGTAAGAAAGCTTCAATATTATACTGATCTTACAGTAAAGAGTTCCTTATAGGAAGGATGGCTTTTGGCATTTGGCACAAATGGAAGAGCATAAAATGGAAGAAATTCTGTTGTCTGACTTAGCGTGGCACCTCGAGTCTCCAAAAACTGTTTAAACTCTACCATGTTTTTCTCTGCCTCAGTCTGAAAAGCAAACATTAGTTATTTGTAAAAAAACATAAAATAACAAGAAAGGTTTGTTTCAATTTGTGGTACATCTGGTTTTTCTCAAAGATTACAATACTGGAAAAAAAGTTTTGACAAAACACTATGTAATGCCTAAAACCCAGCTTTAAATTGATGTATGTCCTGTATAATCTCATAAGGACTTTCAAAACTTTAACACGAAATTCTAATATTGACAAACCACTAACACCATTGACCTTTATGTCTTGCTCAAGTTTGCTAATACAGGCTGGACAAATGCTGTAAAAAAAATTCACATACAAAGATTTAAGCATTAAAGATAAAATATAAATTATTAACTCATAAGTTAGTTGTGTTTAACTCACACTCATCTACTAATATGACAGATCAAGATCTGTCATTGCATAGAGTGCCAGCAGATTAGCTATTTATCCCATAATAAATTTTGTTACTGGTCATTTAGAAAACTTTATGGGATGTACAGCAAATCTTGTTACCTGTTCTGTGGTTAACTTTATGTGATGGAAAGCAAATCTTGCTACTTGTCCTTTTAGTAAACTTCATGGGATGGATTGTAAATTTTGTTATTTGTCCTTTAGTTAACTTTATGTGATGGTTTGTAAATTTTGTTACTTGTCCTTTAGTAAACTTTATGGGATGGATAGCAAATCTTGTCACTTGTCCTTTAGCAAACTTTATA
The DNA here is from genome assembly GCA_016617855.1 of Megalonaias nervosa. Taxonomy (NCBI): domain Eukaryota; kingdom Metazoa; phylum Mollusca; class Bivalvia; order Unionida; family Unionidae; genus Megalonaias; species Megalonaias nervosa. Next base: position 84,734 of record JAECUM010008301.1, on the reverse strand, counting down.
GGATGGATTGTAGATCTTGTTACTTGTCCTTTAGCAAACTTTATGGGATGGATAGCAAATCTTGTTACTTGTCCTTTAGTTAACTTTATGTGATAGATAGCAAATCTTGTTACTTGTCCTTTAGCAAACTTTATAGGATAGATAGCAAATCTTGTTACTTGTCCTTTAGCAAACTTTATGGGATGGATTATAGATCTTGTTACTTGTCCTTTAGCAAACTTTATGGGATGGATTGTAAATCTTGTTACTTGTCCTTTAGTTAACTTTATGTGATGGATTGTAAATCTTGTTACTTGTCCTTTAGCAAACTTTATGGGATGGATTGTAGATCTTGTTACTTGTTCTTTAGCAAACTTTATGGGATGGATTGTAAATCTTGTTACTTGTCCTTTATTAAACTTTATGGGATGGATTGTAGATCTTGTTACTTGTCTTTTAGTTAACTTTATGTGATAGATAGCAAATATTGTTACTTGTCCTTCAGTAAACTTTATGGGATAGATTGTAGATCTTGTTACAGCCAAACCCACTTATCTCGACATCGGTTATCTCGAAAACCTGTGTATGTCGAGCACTTTGGCCCAGTCCTGAAAAAATCCTTCTTTGTTATGCTAACTTTTCCCTGCTTATCTCGACCCCTGTTAAGTCGATAACCTGGTTATGTCAGGTATAAGTTTCGGTCCGAAGTAACATGTGGACCTGCTTAATTTCGATGAAATGCAACTTTCAATGTCCATCTTGGAGAAATTTTACAAGAAATGATCACACGTTTCGGCTATTACCGGTACCTCATACTGGCAAGGATGGAAAAAGTCAGTAATAATAATAATAATTATGAGGACTTTGTATAGCGCCTAATCTTTAGAAGCTCTAAGCGCTTTACAACATTTGACAACACTTAAAAAACATATATAATGATATGATTACAAAAATAAAAACAAACACCACGAAATTAGAAAACAGAAAACATGCTGTAAATATTCAAGGTAAGGAAACATTATTAGGTCTTTAAGTCTGTTCTTGCAGTTGAAATGGGTGAGTTTTAAGAGCGCTCTTGAATGAGATCACTGTTTCTTTGAGTCTAAGTTCAGTGGGCAATTCGTTCTACGTTGCTGGGCCCTGGTATGCAAAAGAACGTTGTCCATATGATTTCATTTTCATAGTGAGAATAATGAGAATACGTGTGTCAGAAGAGGAGTCTAAGTAACTTGCTGGTGTGTACACATGGGTGAGGTCAGATAGGTATGTTGGCTGTCAGTGAAACTTAGCACAGACAACAAATTTTGTGTTTAATTCTGGATCGAATGGATAGCCAGTGTAGGGTACAGAGCAGGGGGGAGGCGTGCTCTGATCGTGGTACTCTAAGGATGATCCGAGAAGCTGTGTTTTGAACTTTTTGAAGTTTCTGGAGTAGATACTGAGACAAACCAGACAGAATTGAGTTACAATAGTCCAGTCTTGAAAGTACTAAGGAACACACAAGTGTTTTAGTGGCATCAACTGAAAGATACTTGCGAACAAAGCTGATGCATCTCATCTCAGTTTCGTACTGACTGTTTGAATTTAATGTTGGTGTTGCTGATATTTATTGTCTGAAGTAAAGGATGTGAATGAGAAAGTCTTTGTGTTGTAATCAGAATGGCTTCAGTTTTATCATCATTCATCTGCAGCTTGTTACATGTCATCCATGATTTCACATCGGAAATGCACCTCTCTATGCCTTGGATGGTAGCTTCAACTTCAGTTGGATGGCTAGATTTGTATATTTGGGTGTCATCAGCATACAGTTGGTGAGACACTGGATGATGATCTGTGACACTTGAGAGTGGCTGAGTGTATAGAATGAAGAGAACAGGTCCAAGAACAGACCCTGTGGAACACCACAGCATAAATCAACTGGGCTGGAGTGTATACCATTTGTGGACACAATTTGTGTCCTGTTGACCAAGTAGGATTTGAACCATAGTAAGGCCATATCATGAATGCCAAATACATGCTGGAGACGGTGAAGTAATATATCATGGTCTATAGTGTCAAATGCTGCAGACAAGTCAAGGAGAGTGAGGGCTGTAATCTTTCCGCCATCCAAAGCAGAGAGAAGGTCATTGACTACTTTCAGAAGAGTAGTTTCAGTACTGTAGCAAGGGCGATATGCAGACTGTACATTGCTAAAAAGACTGTTTGAATTCAGATGAGATACAAGTTGGGATAGAACAACTTTTTCTAAGATTTTTGACATGAATGGGAGATTAGAAACTGGGCAGTAGTTCTTTAAATCGTTATGGTCGAGTGTTGGTTTCTTCAGCAGAGGCTTTACAATGGCAGTTTTGAAAAATGATGGGAATTCCCCAGATGAGAGAGAGGTATTAATAACATTGGTTAGTGAAGGCAGTATTGGATCTAAGCACTCAAGCAGCAGTGATGTCAGAATCGGATCAAGTTCACATGACTTTGGTGCACTCTTCATCACGATTGTACATACTAAATCCATAGAGACAGGTTCAAATGCTGCTAACGGTTGCCGCTGAAATTCTGTATCGCAACTGTATGGTGATGAGTCAATTGAAATTGTGTTGTCAAGTTTATCTCTGATGGTCTGTACTTTGTCATGGAAGAAATTTGCAAACAGGTCCAGAATGTCGACTAGAGAGAAGGTAGTTGGAAGTTGTGTATATTTGTTCCTTGACATTAGCTTGTTAGTAATCTCAAATAGCTCTTTGCAGCTGGAACTTTCCGTGATCAGTACTGTAGTGGGCTGATTTTGCTGCATGGACAATGTTTGTGACATTCTTCTTAGTGGCTTCATAGATTTGCTTATGAATGGTGAGTCTGGTGGAAAGCCAAAGCCTCTCAGCTTTACGGCGGTCTCTTTTAGCAGTGCGAAACTGATCCCTGACACTGCTATACCATGGAGAACACTTTTGAATTGATACTCTGCACTTGGTTGCTGGGGCATGTTTGTCAAGCAATGAATGCAGGCAGTTATCGAGTTGTTCTGCTGTAGGAGGTAAGCTAGTTGTTAGGTTTGCTTGGATGTCATGCATTAGTTGGGTTCTGTTTATCATACGGAGGTTTCTCTTAGTAGCAAATAAAGGTGAAGGGTTAGGGACTGATACGTCAAGATGGCATATAATGCAGAGGTGATCTGATGCAAGTTCGTGGGACACTAGGGAGGACTGTAGAATATTATCATCAGGTCTATAAAGAATCCAGTCTAAAGTGTGACCATGTTTATGGGTGGGTCGGCTAACTGACTGTTTGAGGTTGAAAACGTGAATGGAATCTAGGAGTTTTGATGTGTATGAGTTTCCAGGACAGTCAAAGTGAAAGTTGAAATCTCCAAGAATAATCAGGTTGCCACCTATCGAATTTCCATACTCCAAGAGATTCGGAAACTGCTCCAAAAAAGAAAGATTCAGTCAGCTTGTTTTTTCTACTAGGAGGAGGGCAGTAGAGGCAGAAAAAATGGACTGACCTTTGTTCCAGTGTCCAAGTACAAGACCAAATTTTACTGGTACAAATGCTAATCAACCAATCTCATCAATGCATGGTTTATCACTTATAGAGAGTGGAGAAAATTATCATGTAAACAATACTTTTGAGTATGGAAACTGAATGCATGCATTTCTGACCTTTACGTAAGCTGCATTCAAAATGGACATTATCGCTTGTCCACACCACGACAATATAGTTCGTCCAACACAGCATCGCGAATTTGATCTTATCTTATAACTCGGAAAATTATCAGGTTAACATCATTAAATGTAGCTAAAAATACCAAATTTGTTTTACACAATATATTTAAAACAAATTCGGTAATAATTAAAGTCTTTTCATGCTTGGTGCGAGCGTAAAAGCCTTCAACTTCAGCATAGCTAGATCATGTGATTCACAATAATCTATAAATAAAAACCCACAAAACTCAAAACTAAGCTGCCCCTCCCCCTTAACCCCCCATTAGTTATTAATTTGTTTTGAACAAGAGTAAATAAAAGCACCAACGGTATTGTAAAAGAAAGGTCTATAGCGCCCAGTATTTTTTTATGAAAATGGTGATCGCTGTACCATGATTACATATTCTTCAACACAAATGGAATGAAGCTAAAGGCGATGGGTAGGATTAAAATTTGAAACAGAAAGAAGAGTGCTTTCATTTGTGTTGCTTTTATCTTGAATTTCAAAGTCTTGCAATCCATCAAAGAGATTAGCTGACTCTCCTTCTGGAGCTGTGTACTTGCCGACGATCACTGATCAAAGTCAGGAGGGATATGGGACTACAACTGTATGAATGGACTAAGTTGTCTTCTAACTGCATGAATGGAATAAGTTGGCTTCATACAGAATTTGATGTTGAGACAGTTAACTTTAAAGACTTGAAACACATTTTACAGTTTGTCGGTACATGAATACCGACAGCCCCATCTTTTCCAGTACAGAAGCAAAATTTATCGGTAAAAACTGGCATATACTGGTGTAAAGGAACCTCTGATGATAAAAAAAAAAAAACATGATTGATTTTCACACACAATATTGGTCAGTTACATTTTGCTGCTAGTCACAAGTCAACTATAACAAAAGAAAACACTTTTAAAAAAAGTAAGTATAGTCCTACATGTACATGTACTTCAACTGGCCTAGATTTTGGATAGTGTGAGAAAATCATTGTCTTACCGAGGCTACCAACGGGATGAGGCTATTCACAGGGAAATAAAAACAACTTTAAACCACTGACATTGTTGCAGTAACTTATTGTTGTAAAAATATGTGACTTGTTACTTGATCTCATTTAAAAGACCTCCAATCTTCTTTTTTCTCCAACCAGGCATGACTGAATTATTATTTTTATTGTACATTAGAAATGCCATTTGTTTTTAGAAATAAAACTCTTCATTTTTGGTATTTCAGATGCATAATCATTGTTCTGCAGTAGATTTATCAACTAAACCCTGATATCTTGAGACCCGGTTATGTCGAGATAACCAGGTTTGACTGTACTTGTCTTTTAGCAAACTTTATGGGATGGATAGCATATCTTGTTACCTGTCCTTTACCAAACTTTATGGTATAGATACAAATTTGCTTACCTGTCCCTTAGCAAACTTTATGGGATAGATAGCAAAGTAAATGTTCAGGTAAAATTCTAGCTTCTGTGCAACGCTGTCTCCATCACGAAGAGTGATTGGTAGATTTTCTTCCCACATGTTAAAAAACACTTTTCTTTTCCCTTTGTGGAACAGCTGCATCATTTCATTCTAGGAGAAGAAAAAATTGAATACTTATTACATGTGTGAAAACTCCAATATTATTAACATTATTATTATTATATTACCACATGTACTATTCCATTGTTAAAATTTTCCTGGAAAACTAATCTGCGATGCTGTATGATTGGTTGAAAATGAAATCCATATTTCAGTTATGTTCCTTTTTCTTCACTTTAATACAATAAAATATGATCAGTTTAAATAGAAATTCAATGAATTTATTATCAACATGAAACCTATTTGCAACTGAAATATACAAAAGTGATGAGACTGGACAATTCTGGGGTTCTGAGAGATTTGCTACACCTGTTCTACTGTACATAATATGGAAACTATTCACCCACCTACACTTGTTTTACAATACCTAATTACAAAAACGGGACAGCTACATACACATGTTCTACTATACTTGTATCTAAAAATATGAGTTACCTATATATCTTCTATAGAATGTACACAAGAACTGATACCTATACATGTTCGACTGCACTTGCATATCAAAATGGGAACTATAAACACATGTTCTGCTGTACTTACATATAGAAATGGGACAGCTGTCTACACATTTTACTGTACATACATATATAAATTGGAGAGTTACCTACAAATGTTTTACTCTGCATAAATATAGAAATTCCAACATGAGCTCAGCTGTACGTTATTAATGAAATCAGGGTTACCTACACATGGTCAACTTAAATATAGAAACAGGACATTTACCTACATGTGTTCTACTGTATCTTCTACTGTATATATATACTGAAATGGGACAGTTACCTACACATGTTCTACTGTATCTTCTACTGTATATATATATACTGAAATGGGACAGTTACCTACACAGGTTCTACATAACTTCTATTGCTACATATTGAAATGGGACAGTTACCTACATATGTTCTACATAACTTCTATTGCTACATATTGAAATGGGACAGTTACCTACACATGTTCTACATAACTTCTATTGCTACATATTGAAATGGGACAGTTACCTACACATGTTCTACATAACTTCTAATGCTACATACTGAAATGGGACAGTTACCTACACATGTTCTACATAACTTCTATTGCTACATATTGAAATGGGGCAATTACCTACACATGTTCTAAGTATCTTCTATTGTTGCATATTGAAATGGGACAGTTACCTACACATGTTCTATGTATTGCTACATATTGAAATGGGACAGTTACCTACACATGTTCTATGTATTGCTATATATTGAAATGGGACAGTTACCAACACATGTTCTAAGTATTGTGACATACTGAAATGGGACAGTTACCTACACATGTTCTAAGTATCTTCTACTGTATATACATACTGAAGTGGACATTTACCTATACATGTTCTATTGTACTTACATACTACACAAAAGCATCTTGTTTATGTCAGCTAAAATATAACTTACCAAAACTTACAGTGAATCGTTTTAACCCTACACACCAAGAACTTTTTCCAATTTTATAGGATATAGTCAGGTGGGGCTAAAAACATTAATGGAACATCCAGTTTCCACTTGAAACTTTTGACAACAGTACAGCTACACAGATCTGATCACATAAGAGTTCTATCAAAACAAATATCAACAAACCACGGATTGTATAAAATAATGAAATGCCAAATTTACACTGCTCATGCACATACAGACCTGTATTCTTTTTACAAGAGTCATATTGCTGCTATAAGACAAATTATTATTCCTGTGTATATGCTGTTAGACATGCCTAATGTGTAGGTCTGTCAAAATCAGTTTTGTTATATAACAAGAGTAAATTCTTTTTTACGTAGTTCTGACATACTGTGTTCAATTCAAGTAATTGATAATCATCAAAGTCAATATCACAGCTAAAGGTTGTTTAAACTATGGAACAATGATTTAAAAAAAAAAAAATAAAGATATTAAAAGCTGCAATCAACTGACCATCAAAAAATATAGTCCACTCCCTATAGAAAATGATCCCATTCTTCATTAACAATTATTCTTGTAGTCAAGACAACAAAGTGTCAAAGTGCGCATGTTTACGGTGGACAAAAACATAAAGCTTTTGCAGTTAAAGAGAAGAGGTTCATGTTCAACAAACACAATTAGCTTCAGATTTAGGTGTTCACGAGTCCATGGATGGAAGAGGGAAGAAGTCAAACTATGATAAATGGTGATGGCTATGCATGAAGAGAAAAAAGCCAGAGCATACACAACTTGATACAGTTCTGTATCAGTAGTTTTACCAAACCAGTGATGAAGAAGTGCCAATATAAGGACCTACTGCAAAGGAGTGTCTATATCAGAACCTATTGCAATGGAGTGCCTATATCAGGACCTATTGCAAAGGACTGCCTTTATCTGGACCTATTACAAAGGAGTGCCTATATCAGGACCTATTGCAAGGAGAGTTCCTATATCAAGACTTATTGCAAAAAGGTTCCTATATCAGGACCTACTGCAAAGGAGTGCCTGTGTCAGGACCCATTGCAAAGAAGTGTCTATATCAGGACTTATTGCAATGGAGTGCCTATATCAGGACCTATTGCAAAGTAGTGCCTATATCAGGACCTATTGCAAATAAGTTCCTATATCAGGACCTATTGCAAAGAAGTTCCTATATCAGGACCTATTGCAAAGAAGTTCCTATATCAGGAATTACTGCAAAGGTGTGCCTGTGTTAGGACCTATTGCAAAGGAGTGCCTTTATCAGGGCCTATTGCAAACGAGTTATAATATCAGGACCCACTGCAAAGGAGTGCCTATTTCAAAGGTGCAAGTGATCAAATTTGACAATTATATACACTGACAAGATTAAAGTTTCAAAGCTAGCTAGACCATTTTAAGAAATGACATGAGATTAGCCAAAGTGGCTGTTTCATGTGAAATCCACTCTTCAGATTCTAAAGCCGCTGAGTGCTATCAAGATGAATTGAATGAACTGATAGAACAAGATGTTTATTCCCAGGAGCAGATATTATATAACTAAATGAAACTGGACATGGTTACAAAATGATGCGTAACACCATCCTGCCTGTGAAAAAAGCTGAACATAAATAAAAAGTTTTTTTTTTTTTTTAAAAAATGAGGAGGTGAATCATGGGATGGTATAAACCCCAGCTGCACTGAAATAAGCTGGAAGAAAAAATTGGGAGCAGTGGCATTTTCTACCAGATAGAATAAGTGCAGCCATGTCAGCAATGATGACAATAGCATATGTGATTATTTATTGGAGAATATTTTTTTTCAAGGCTGGATTAACTGTTACGGATGCAGTGAGTCGGTGAGTATACATGTTATTATTCCAAAGTATTCATTTTATATGTTTGTCATGGTCTGTTCTAGGGAAGAAATAGTATTTGTCATGGTCTGTTCTAGGGAAGATATAGTATTTGTCATGGTCTGTTCTAGGGAAGATATAATATTTGTCATGGTCTGTTCTAGGGAAGAAACAGTGTTTGTCACAGTCTGTTCTAGGGAAGAAATAGTATTTGTCAAGGTCTGTTCTAGGGAAGAAATAGTCTTTGACATGGTCTGTTCTAGGGAAGAAACTGTTTGTCACAGTGTGCTTTGGTTAAGAAACAATATTTCTCAGTAGACCCTGTTCTCGGGAAGAAATAGGCTCTGATGACAGTCTGTTTTGGAGTATGGAATGCTATACAAAAAAAACTTTTGGTGATATGGATGAAAGGAATTGAAATATATTTAATACTTCAGAATGAGGTGTAATTATGAATAACGTTTTAACCTATATATATTTGTTAAAAAATCCAATGTATTAAAGAACATACAAAAAACACAGACAGCATTGTAAGCCATAAGTCTACTTAATGAAAACTGGGTTTATTTTACACCTGAAAACTGAGGGGGAGACTTCCACCTCTGGGTTTTTTTAAAAAATCTACAGATGGATTATTGAAGTAAACACAAGTGGGGCTTGCAAATATTATCCATGATCTGTGAACAGTTAGTCGACTTTCTGGAGTAAATTTTGAGAAATTAGCTTCAATTTCACTATCTAGCTTCCTAGAAGAGACTATGCAGCACTCATGAAGGATGCGTAAATCACAGATGCTTTATGCAAGACTTAACTACAAGTTTTCAAAAAAAGGTGATTATGGTAAGATATACAAAAAATGCTAAAAACTGAGCTGTAGCACACTGCTATCTGCAAAAGTGAAATAAAATGCAGTGACAGTACAGTATGCATACTTTCATTACAGGCAAAATGCAGTTAGGTACCAAAGTACAAAGGCAAAAACAAATACATGTAGTCATCAATTTAAAAAAAATATGAATCAACAAAAAACAATCTATATCAAATTAAAGATGAATAAAAGAGCTGAAATGAAGATTTCAGGAATTTCCCTTCACACAAATTTTCACTATATTTCCAAGTGCACATTCTTAATTAAATAAGGCTAAGCAAAGTGTAGAGGATATACTCTCACAGGCCCTGCGCCACTACAGACGATTTTTTTCCCTAACCTAGACCTGTTCTAAAGTGTATGCCAAATGCGGTCATGTAGGCACATTTACTCATCTTAAATTAAATATTAATTGCTGTTCTAAAATTTGCCTATTCATTCCTGACTGTTAAATATTCTGCACCATAACTGTCTTAAAACAAACTTCCAGATGAATGTTACTGATCGCTATTGATTTTTACAATAGGTTAAGAAATGAGGACATCAGGTCTAAACATAATAAATAACAGCAGTATAAATTTTTTCAACATGTGACATCATAGTGCACGACATTCAATCCAGCTGGTACTAGATTACACCTTTAGGTTGACCTAGTCCAAAAATATCCACACACTTTAATGCTGATTTTGCCATTTTCTTAGGGCATATATTAAATGACCTTCAAACGAATATGGATGCACAAGTATAAAAATAAAGAGAATGATCGCCATTTAAAGGGTTGTGTAACCCAATTCTACAAAAATTACACCCATTACTGAAATAGTCAGGACTGAATGCCTAGTACATGACCTGTAGACCTTTTGGTCCACTGAATTAAGGTAGAAAAGGAATTTTAATGAATGAGGAAGAAATTCCACAACAAAAAATAAATACTGATACTGAGACAGCATGAAGATAAAAACATCTTTTAGCAGGAAAATTTCCTAAAATAACAAGTATAATACGTACAAGAGTAAAGGATGAGTCCCTCTTACCTTCTGTACATCAGGGCCATGTGGTGGAAATGAAAAACATTTTGACAAAGTTAAGATCTGTGTAATACATGTAGAATCAACTCAAATTACAACAATTTCTTTACAATGCATAAAAGATTCTTGGCAAGAGACCAAAGTAGACTGGCCTAAATCTTGAATTATAAATCTTGAGTAATTTGGAATATATAATGCTCACTGATATAATATGGAATGTACAATACTCACTGATGTAATATGGAATGTACAATGCACACTGATGTAATGTGGAATGCACAATGCTTACTGATGTAATGTGGAATGTAGAATGCTCACTGATGTAATGTGCAATGTACAATGCTCACTGATGTAATGTGGAATGTACAATGCTCACTGATGTAATGTGGAATGTACAATGCTCGCTGATGTAATGTGGAATGTACAATGCTCACTGATGTAATGTGGAATGTACAATGCTTACTGATGTAATGTGGAATGTACAATGCTCACTGATGTAATGTGGAATATATAATGCTCACTGATGTAATGTGAAATGTACAATGCTCACTGATGTAATGTGGAATGTACAATGCTCACTGATGTAATGAGGAATGTACAATGCTCACTAATGTAATGTGGAAATTAGAATGCTCACTGATGTAATGTGGAATGTATAATGCTTGCTGATGTAATGTGGAATGTAGAATGCTCAATGACGTTATGTGGAATGTAGAATGCTCACTGATGAAATGCAGAATGTACAATGCTCACTGATGTAATGTGGAATGTACAATGTTCACTGATGTAATGTGGAATGTACAATGCTCACTGATGTAATGTGGAATATATAATGCTCACTGATGTAATGTGAAATGTACAATGCTCACTGATGTAATGTGGAATGTACAATGCTCACTGATGTAATGAGGAATGTACAATGCTCACTAATGTAATGTGGAAATTAGAATGCTCATTGATGTAATGTGGAATGTATAATGCTTGCTGATGTAATGTGGAATGTAGAATGCTCAATGATGTTATGTGGAATGTAGAATGCTCACTGATGAAATGCGGAATGTACAATGCTCACTGATGTAATGTGGAATACACAATGCTTACTGATGTAATGTGGAATGTAGAAGCTCACTGATGTAATGTGGAATGTATAATGCTCACTGATGTGAAAGACATTCATTTGCATTTAGCTGACTGGCATCAGCAAGTATATGCATATACATATTTGTTACAAACATAGTTGGAAACAAGGTTAATACATAATGGAAAACAAAACCTACAGAAATTACAAACAGTCAATAAATACTAAAGATATATATGTATGTATACATACCCATGTTCCCAAGAACACTCATACATGCATATATACACATGCACTATATATGTGTATATACACACACCCATAAACATGCTTACATAGACCCACATATGTATATGCAAATATGTAAATATACACTGAGATAGTGTCATAGGCATACATGCACATAAATATCCATCCCTGAATTGATGTATACATTTTGTACGATATAAAATAAGAATACAGCATGTTAATTTATACCCTGCCAAACACTCCAAAATATGCTTGTTGAATCACATGCGTCAATTTCAATATAAACTCCTTCGGGAGAAGACACAAAAAGCGTCATCAATATATAAACTGTATTGAACATGCTTTACATAATAGTATCATAAGCACATTATACATGAATTATGACATAGTAATGCATATAGTGAAAAGGAGACTGTAACTTTAGATAGTATTCGTCATATCATTCCATTCTATTAAAGCTCTGTGAATATAAATTCACAGATTTCTAACCTCAGTAGTTTTAGTGGAATTGAGTAATTCGATAAATTTCAACATATCAACATTGCAACATGGACCTCTCAAAAAATAAGAGTTTATTTACTTCTTTCATAACTGCAAATAACATTGACATACTAAAACAAATCAATATTCATCTTCCAGCTCACTGATGTAATGTGGAATGTACAATGCTCACCGATGTAATGGGGAATGTGCAATGCTGACTGATGTAATGTGGAATGTACAATGCTCACCGATGTAATGGGGAATGTGCAATGCTTACTGATGTAATGTGGAATGTACAATGCTCACCGATGTAATGGAGATGTACAATACTCACTGATGTAATGTGAAATGTACAATGCTCACTGATGTAATGTGGAATGTACAATGCTCACTGATGTAATGTGGAATATACAATGCTCACTTATATAATGTGGAATGTACAAAGCTCACTGACATAATGTGGAATGTATGACGTTCACCAATTTAATGTGGAATGTACAATGCTCACCAATGTAATGTAGAATGTACAATGCTCACCAATGTAATGTGGAATGTACAATGCTCACTGATGAAATGTGGAATGTACAGTGCTCACCAATGTGGGATGTACAATGTCCACTGGTGTAATGTGGAATGTACAATGCTCGTCAATGTAATGTGGAATTTACAATGCTTACTGATGTAATGTCAAATGTACAATGCTCACCAATGTAATGTGGAATGTGTAATGCTCACTGATGTAATGTGGACTGTACAATGCCCATTGATGTACTGTGGGATATGATGCCCACTGATGTAATGTGGAATTATGATGTCAACTGACGTAAAACATCGAAATAATGGAATAGTCATTATCCAGAGCTCAAAAAAATCCACTTATACTTATCAATGAGCCTGATGATTGATGGGTTGGTAATGGTAAGTTAATTTTTGTATCACAATACTGCAGGACAAGCAACAAGTTCAAGTAATCAAGTTATGTCTCCACAACATTATGACAGCTTTGGATATTTTAAAATTTTATGTTATTTAAAAAAAAATAGAAGACATTTGCAAGGACCATGGTATATTGTATGAAAATGGTTAAATGGAGGACAGCTTAAAAGCATAATATGTCTAAGCCATGTACAATAAATAAGCAGCAAATTAAGCAGTGAATGTATGGCAACTACTTATGAACCTTTTCAGACTATAGCACTGCATTCATATAGTAATGACTATATGACTGTAAATAGTTAGAGTAAATGTTGACATGTAAAAGGTCTATTCAGGACACATGCAAGATGCAAACTTTGATAAGTGAACAAGATTCACCATAAGGACCAATACCGTATCTGAACATCTTGAATCAACATAACAACTGGTAAGAAAATTGTGCCCTTTAGCTATCATGCCCACTCACCCATTTAAACCTCTGAAATACAAGTAAAGAACAACAATCACATCTTATTTAGAAATATAATACTGCTGTTATGTATATATCATAAAATCATTGCATGATTTTTAACTTTCGAGATTTTCTTCCAAATTACATTTGTAAAGCAAGTATGCAGACCAAAATGCCTAATCCTATACCAAAAACTTTGTACAGTGTAAAATGGAATGAAAATCTAATCAACATATGCACATAAACATGTCAATAAAATTTTGTTTGTCTACCACCATTGATTTTTCCTTTTGCACAAGATTTTCATGAAAAGGTCTAAGTCCAGGAAGGTTAAAAATGTGTAAAAATATCAAAAAAATTTTGTAATGGCCTAAAAAAAAAATCAAGTAATCTTCATATTTGTATAAATATGCATACCTAATTTGACTGGTCTACTAAAGTACTTCTACACAATCATTACCACAAGCTTCTGGACAGATGCAAGGTCAGAACCAAATCAAAATATACCTGTTGCAAGCAGTGGGGACACAAAAATACATATATATCCATTTTGCATTTATGTTTAACATTTAGTAACAATCTGAGCTTCCAGAAGGGACTTCTTTGTTCCAGGAAGAAATATGTATTGCCTGCTAATTTACAATATGTATTGCTACACTGGAGATGTGATGCAACACAATGCAAAACAAGAAATGTGTCAAAGGCATAGATGCCCTACAAATATAATGCAAAGGGGAAATGTTTTAATTTTTTTTTTTGAAGTCTAAAACAGGGGACATAACTCTGTGTAATTTAGTCAGAAAATAGTTAAAATCAAAGTGTCACAACTTTTCTTAATGCAAAACTTCATACCAAAATTTGATTTCAGTGCATCAGGTCCTGAACTGAGCAAAAACAAAACTATGACAACCACCCAGGTCTGCCTGGGGGGGGGGGGGATATTTGGGTACATGCAATTTTTATTGTCAAAGATGCACACATACATGAACAAATTGAAATAATTTTACAAACAAGTGAAAAACAAACACCGCAGCTGCAATCAAATTTCTTAATTTTTTTTTTCAAAAAGAAAACACCAAAAGATTATCATGTACCAGTAAGTATTCTTAAATGGCAAGCATGAATACAATCCAACCTAGTTTACCTGGCCCACTGCCACCCAGCACTGAACTTATTAGGTGCATCAATACACAACAAGAGAGAAATATTCATATTCCTGACATGAAATTCAGCAAAAATTTAAAAATGTTATGAGTAGATATATTATCTGTAAGAAGAGGGAAGATTCACAATGAGTACCAGTTACCTATTTTTGCAGTCTCCTATTTTCAATGTTAGTGTCTCAGACATGTGCAAAGTTATACAACAACTCTGCATATCCAAAATGAGACAAATTTACTATTTTCATCAATTTTGTTGAGAATTTTTTTTAACTAAGATTTTGTTTGAAAAGTGAGTAAAATGTCAATTATTATTGACACTTTAGAATTTGACCTCCCAGACTCACTTCAGCCTATTTTCCCATCACCTGAATATATTGTGTGAGAAGGTTAATCTTACTAAAGTTTTTATGCCATTCTTCATTTGTACATTTTTTTTAACTTACCTTTAGTTGGCAACATACAGCCACTACTGTGCTATGATGCCTTAAAAAGCTACTATATAAATACACATATATGACCCTGTCCTGACTGAGAACTGAAATACATGCAAGCATATATTCTAAGTTTTCTCAAAACTGGATCAGAAAATTTCTCCCAAGAGGTAACAAACTTTGCTGATGAAATAAAAAAAAATTTCATTTATATGCATGTGTGTTGGTCACAGTCAAACTCATCTGAGATTGTGAAGATATAAAACTATATTCCATGTATGATCAAAATAAAAATAAAAACCAGAAACAAGGCCTCCAGAGTAGTAACAAGCCATTGTTGATGGATGCACAATGGACAACAGATACAATACAAGACCATGAACTCACTTGGAATTAGGGCCAGATGAGCTTGCATAATATATGTACAGTACAAAAGATGGCCAAATTACAAACATGAAAACAAAACCAGAGGATCATTATTATTAAAGCTTTTATTGCTCATATTTAAATTAATACAGTACAAGGATGTTATTTAACTTCAAATGTTCTGACTCATGAAACTGAAGTACTGACCTTTCAAATTTAAGGTTCATCTCCAAATTTAAGTTTGTGAGTCCCTTACTCACCACCGTCTTTATCCGTTGAAAGTAATGATACTGTATGTAGCTGAATAAATCTAGGTGTTTTTACCCCCTCTTCCACCCCAATGTAAATTTTTTTTTTTTTTATACCTGTGCAGCAAGAAGCTTCTGGTCTGACAATGATTTGACATCAGGGGAAGCTAGAGGCTTGCCTTTCTGCTGTAATTCTGCATCAAAGGTTTGAAATGTTTTGTCAAACCCTCCAAAGTCAAGAAACTGTAAATAAATTTAAAAAATTTAAAATTATAGACAGGATGACCTGAACCAATGTTTCAGTGACAGTAAATACTTTAAGTAAACAGATAAAGACAAATAAGAAGAAAGCCTTCGAGAAAATTTAACATCACTTACTTTTCAAATAGTATTAATACACATGTTTTGCATTTTTTTAAAAAATCAAAATTTAGCTTTGCCTTTTGTTCAATAATTTTGTTGTACAAATTTACAAACTGCTCCAGTGGCCTAAGTTGTCAGAGTATCCACTTCAGATGCAGGAGGTCACAGGTTCAAACCCCAGCCAGGCCATACCAAAGACTTAAAAAAATGGTACTAACAGCTGCCTCACTTGGTGCTCAACACTATGACATTAGTGTTAGGACGGGTCATCCTGGTGTCAAGATAATGTGACTGGGTGGGACATGATTCTACATGTCTGCGGCAAGATGTCCCAGTGCTAGACATCACTACAAACTGCCATACAGCGATATGACAGAACAATTTTTTCAAGCTTTCTTAATATTCCAAATCACACACATACACACACAAATTTTCAAGTTTAAAATAAATAAATTCTGATCTACGTTATGTCATGGTCATAAATAGCATCTTGATATGCTTCAACTTCTTTGTATAGATAGTTCATGGTCCATTTAAACCTAGAGCTGTTTTTCAAGGAGTATTTTTTCTTAAAGAAATTGAACTTTCTCCACATGTTTCATCACAAGTTACTTTGTTTATCACTGTATAAATAGGTACTAAACAATTAAAAAAACCCAAACAAAATCTAATTAGCATGTCATTAAACCAGTGGGAAACTCCTCCATTTGTTAACTACTCATGTTGAGTATCATTCGATAGAAAACAATTTTATCCAATTTTATTTATTTAATATTAAATAATTTTGGAAAATATGTAAATAACAAAAAATGTGAATCTAAAAAGTCATTTGTTTGAATCATTTGAATATTTTGCATTCATGAGATAATTTCAAGGAGTTTTGGAAAGATTCAAGGAGTTTTTCAGTTAATTCAAAGAATTTTCCAGAATTTTTTTCAATATTGTCTGAACCATGTAATTCAACCATGTAATTGGTCTTTAACATAAATCATATAAAATGCTCACCTCTCTAACAATTGAATTAAGCTCCCCTTCAAAGGCGACAACTGACAATGAGCCTGACATCTTCAAAGACCTGCTGCTGAAATGGAAACCAATTGAAAACTACTTTATGTATTAAAATATTTTACATTAATCATTTTCAGTAAATGATGTGCATGCAGAGAAAACACCTATATCAACCTTTTCAAAGAAACATTTACAGGCATGAAGCTGTAACACACCCTAATGCTTTTATCAGGATGAATGCTGAAACACGTTGTTTTAGGCCCTATCAATTTAATCTGCTGTATTGAAGAGTTCAATGAATGATAGATCTTAACATCTTAGGATACAAAATAACATAAACTGAAATGCAGGAAAATATTTTAGAACTTTAGCTGTAAAAAAGATAAGGACATAACAACTCATAAAAGTCAGGTTTTTTTCTATCATTACAAAACAGTGCCTGGAGTCTATGGAACTGGGAATTAAAATTGGAGAAATTTTGAAATTTTGTTACAAGCTATTAATTCTCAAAAATGTACAAAGAAAACAATTAGTCATTCAATAACCTATGGTCCAAACTTGGGACAATGCAGACAATATAGTTGCCTTGAAATTGTCATTTTACCTAAAACATCCCCATAAAACATTATTGCTACACCCTGACTGACTTCCCACTACCCCATTTTGCTTCAATATATCATAGTAATGAAAGTAAAATGTTGGCTTTTGTGTCAATTTTCTCTTCAAAGAGAAAGTAAGAAAAAGAAATGTTATGCTCTGCCATCAATTTTGCAGCTAATTTGCTGATAATTAAATTGCTATCCACATAATTCCCATCAAAAATGCACCCACAATACTTGAAAAAAAATGAGAGAAAAATTAAATATTTCACTACCTCAATGAGAAGAGCATTATGCCTGAGTGTATATATCAGGTCTAGTACCAATAAAATATTAATTTTATCCAATATGTCATCATGTAACGGTATAAAAAAAAAATTCTACTTCTGAAACAGTTGTCAATTTTCAACATACAACAAGTGGAAAGCAGTTATACAGAATAAGAAAAGTTTTAATATTTTAATCAAGTTTTAATATTTTTATCAAGTTTTAATAGTATTTCATCAGTATTTTTATCATCAAACATAAAAGAACAAATAAAAATTTCAAGTGACTATTTTGAACATGATAATTTTGAACACTATTTATTCTAATTTCACAACATTCTGGCCTGAGATAAGTCATTTGCCCAAATATTAAAGACTACCATTTGATCCTGTTTACTTCATTCTTTAGATCCCGCAACACTCATTATAATAATTTCTCTGCCAAAGTCAGCATAGCAAAGGAGACGGATTTTTAAAAGTTCTTATTGGGAATCTTTTACATTCAAATTGAAAAACATGGTGTTTTTGGCATAAGGAAAAGCACTGAATTTTGGCCCCAAAACACACACAAAAAAATCCTTGAAAGTATTAAAGAGACTTCATTTAGCAAAAATACCAATAATATGAATTTTTAGTTGGTTGAGTGTCGGATTCATAATCCGATGATAGGAGGTCCTTGGGCCATCCTGGGTTGGCTGCATCTACATGTCCTAGTTTTAATACACATGCATAAATCCCCAAAATATTTGTGTAGACAATAAAATTGAAAATAAAACTAATGATAGTACAATATGGCTATGACAAGCTGTTCGTTTTTAACACATTCATGATCACTAGAAAATATGGAGAAGTCCATATTATGAAGGCATGTTTTACAAGAACTATGGAGACAAACTTGATGTGTAAGACAAAGAAATTCTCATCATTTGGAATGTCACTAGAACAGTGGCTGGTCAGATGCCATAAACAAAAGATGACACTACAGGAAAATAATTGTTAATAACGATCATGGTAATGCCAGTGAGAGATTTAGTGGTGATGCAGGAATGGGTGGTTCACTTCTTTATTTCAGTCAAAATACAGTGAAACCCATTATAGCTTGCTTCATTATAGCATAACTTCAGATATAAATCAATTGTGGTGTGGCTTTCAAAACTTTATATATATATATTTTTTGCACACACACACACACACACACACACACACACACACACACACACACATATATATATATATATATATATATATATATATATATATATATGTATATATCACTAGCCAGGTAATCTGTGATCTTCCCACATGATAAATAGATAGATAGATAAATAGATAGATAAATAGATAGGTAGGTAGGTAGATGGTCAGACAGACAGACACACAGATAGATCAAGGCATCACAGCCGAAATGTTTAAGAAATTGAACAGACTTGGTTATATATATATACTTACTGGCTTATAAAGGAAAAGAGCATAAGTAAATCAGGTACAAAGCTATAGTGAGACAAAATGTTAAAGTATCTCTGATTTGTATTATTTTTTTCAAATTACAAAAAATAATGTGTAAAAAATTCATTATCATTTAGGGGAAGAGATGGTGTATGAATTCAAATATAACATGATTGTAGCCTGATTCTCCAAAGTTTACAATAATTTCACCAATTTCTTGAAGTTTTGTGCCAAAACAAAAAAACCCAATGAGTTTGATTTAATAATTTGGCAAGCTGTATTGTATTCTTCAAGAAAAAGGTATCTTATGACTGCATCTTTCTTTCATATGAATAAAGTTGTTAAACATTTCTATTTGTAAATGTACATTCCATATGTGCTCATAGTCAATAACTTCTCTTTTATGTTAGTTCAGTTTTGATAGCTGTCAGCTCATAAGTGTTAATCTTATTATTACTGATCCATGAACAACAAATCCATTGAGTCTTCTTTGTGTTTGTCTTCAATGCATTCTGTTTACAATCATTGCTCAAACAACAGCTGTTGTATGATTGTTCCTTAAACTGCATACACAACCAAGCACCAAACAATGCTTGGTTGATAAAAGATTCTCACTGAATTTATAAATTAATTAATATAAGTGATTTGCTAATCATCAAAGTGACTCTCACAGCTAAACACTGTTTACATTTTCAATGAAAAATACATACGATGGCCATTTAAAGAAAAACATCCAATCACAATCTCAAACCCAATGAAAAAAAATTCTGGATCTGTCTTGCATATGAATTATCTCCCATTCTTGCCAGTTGTAGCAGTTCTGCATTATTCTTCTACACATGCAGGCATCACATATATCAAGAAGGATATTTCTGATTTGAATGATTTCATTGCTATTTTTGACTCACTGCTTTCTACTAAAAGACTTTATATAATAGGCTGTAAAAATTCCTGCTTTTTCAGCCTTTAACACTGCAATATTTTGCTTAATATTGGCTCTTTTTTGCATCAGAAAGACAATACAGTGGTCCCCCTCTTATACGGCCACCCCTTCTGCACCGGGAAAGTGGCCTTATAAGACAGGTGGCCTTTCCAGAGGGGGACTAAATTTTTTGTGAGAAGTATATGTAATTATGTAGTAAGAAAGCAACATACTTCAAAGCATTTACTATCTTCATTTAATATCTTCGTTTAAAAGTAACATTAATTATTAAAATGTTTTTCTTGTCATAATAATAGACTTATTTCAACTGAATATACATTAATAGTTCTTATTGTTGACATAAGCATGATATGCGAGCAGGTATTGTTGTCATGCACATTGCAAAACCATTCAAAATGTCATTTAAATCTTGGTACATACATAATTCTCTTTCCATTTGCTCCATTTTCCCACTGCTGCTGAATAATCTCCTTATCAGTTCTAACATTGTTTATTTGAGTCTTTTCAACATAAAACTGTTTTGTTAGAGTCTCTTCTACATAAAATTGTTTGGCAAGTCCCCCCTCCCCACCCAACCCAATGTCGTCGAGCAAAATAACCGACGTTCTTCTGACATAATACGTCTCCATTTACATGATGACATGTTAATGTTTGGTAATGATTTATTTGGATGTTGCTAACTGTATGCAATTTAACTGTGCAAACAAAACTTTTGCTGAGTGGACGAAATGCCTTCCTCGTAAAGGAAGCGATAAATGTGCTGTCATGTGATTTTTCGGTCATTGTATGGTACCCCGTTTTGTTCAAGGTTAATTTCTCTGTGTGTGTTAATGCACAAAATCTATTTTTAGCCTATGCTGACCATGTTATGATCTTGACAATTATGTCTGGTTGTATCATCAAAGAGAAGAACTCGACAGATGTGAGAAGCCCAAAACTCTATCATAACATTGTTGAGCCCATTTCCTGTAAACGTCGGCTTTTACAGATAATGATATAATATTAATCTTAGTGTTACATGCACTTTAGTCAACACTTCTTTTAGTAATGGAAACCTGACATTGGGAGACATGTATTGACGGTAGAGATAATCTGATTACTTACCTTACATCACGATATGAATTAAGTATTGGTTCTGGACACATTTGAAACAAAAAGTGGCTACATGTGAAGGGAACATTTTACATTTTTGTGCTAATATGCTGGCCACTGGTAGCGTTAGAGGGGTGGCCATTCTTGAAGGGTACTTTTGAACAGAAACTCATCGGTGCCAAGGGATTCTGGCTGTAAGAAGCGGGTGACCACTGGTCAGGGGGAGCCGTTCAAGAGGGGGACTACTGTATAGGTTCCTTTGTTGAATCATTTTGTTATGAATCATTATTCTGAAATTATATTTTTTTCTTATTTGATCATTTAAAGCAACCTGCTTTGCAAAGTCATGCTACAAGAGTTGAAACATATGTTTAAGTGTCACTGCTCCAGTGACCTAAGTGGTTAGAGTGTCCGCCTTTTATGCGGGTTCGAATCCCGGTCAAGTCACACCAAAGACTTATAAAACTGGTACTAGCAGCTGCCTTGCTAGGTTAGTATTAGGACTGATTGGCCTGGTGTCAGGATAATGTGACTGGGTGGGACATGATGCTACATATCTGTGGCATGATGCCCCAGTGCTAGACATCACAATAAACTGCCACACTGCAGACATCGTAGCGACATGACTGTAAAATTGTTAAGCTACGTTAAAAATCCAGATCACACAGACACACCCTGTTTAAATGTCATGTTGTACTATGCTTATCTTGACAACAATCCAAAAGTTGATGCTATCTGAAACTTTCTGACTTCCGCTTATCAAAAACGAAAAGCACAGCTCGGCCCAGCAGCGATTTGGTATTTAAAAAAAACAAAACAACAAAACAAAAACAACGACAACAAAACTGTTGATTTATATGATAAAAGTTTCGAGTCCACGTCGTCTGCTATAACTTATACATTTGAAATTAATATTCATTTATGTGCCTGAAACAATTGAGCTTTCGTTTTGTCAAGGTTTATATTTGTAATTTTAATGGTAAAGTATTTGTTTTCCAGAAAACTGGAAGAAAATATCTATTATATTGTATCAGATTTTCTTGAAACTTTATAAAGAAAAATAAATTGGTAAGTGCCTGATTCTCCGAATATAACGAACCAATCATGACATTCTGAATGATTAGTAGTTATTGATTTGAAAAGTTCGTAAAGTTCAAAATTTTATGCAAATAACCTGTGGCGAAATCAGTACAAGATTGTGATAAAATACTACTGTATATGGCCCTCTTTCTCTGGTTGTTTGGCATCCAGTAAATAAAGCAGGTTCGCACCTTAAAATGCACCGGAAATTGAAAATTTTTTAATAAATCAAAATTAGATATTTTGGCGAACGGAGAACATCAACATAAATATATATAAATGTAGTATAAATAAATCCACATTTGTATTTTTTATACTAAGCTTAGGGCGAATGAGTGATTTAACTGATTTGGTGCAGAACGCTAAATTTTGGGAGAGGTATTTATACGGATGCGGGCTAAAAAGAACGGACTGCGACTAAAGCGAGGTTTTAACTGCGGAACTCTTACTCGGCATTAGTTAGAATTGCATCCTATTGCAGTCCGTTTAATGACATCTCATAATGCAGATGGCATTATTGTGCTTCTGTTTTGATCATATGTCATTTAATTTCATAATACAAGAAGAAACAGGAGAGTATAATGCCTTAACGGCGATATGTCAAAGTAATCCATCAAAACACTTCTTCGAGTCTAGCTTCAAACAAATGTAACTCACTTGTGCATTTTGTTTGCGGTTGATTGCATACAGTTCACGAATCAATTTAGCAATAGATGAGACTGAAGAAAGTTATACTGAATACTGTCAGAAAAGAAAAGAAATGAAGGATGGTTTTTGATATTGTTTTTAAAACTGGAAAGGCGACGTGTAGATGACTGGACCTCCTTTATGATATCAATCGGGAAACAAAATCGTATGATATCAAAAATAATCGGGAGTGGTAGGTATTAAATGGATGAGTAAATAGGCATGTGACAATTATGTGGCATCGTCATAAGCATCATTTAACCTGGTCAACACTTAAACTTGACATTGGTCTCTTGGACTTTAAGACAATACACCACAGAATCAAGACTGACGGTGCGATGTGCTTTACTTTGTTGAAATTTTTTTTTGAGTAATGTAAATAATACTAGCATTACGATGCTGTCCTTTTCGTGAAACCCAAAGCTTAATTTCATCTTCGTCTTTTCCTAACAAAATGGCATTATGTCTTTGACTAAAGTTCAAACATGGTGCTATCGACTTCGTGAGGAATTTCTTCTACAAACCAAATAGATTCTCCATGACTTTCTTTAAGTAACTTGAAAGCTGATTGCCACTCTTTTTAACACCACACGATATGTTATGGAGGCCGCTCGAACAGAAGTGATTTGTGTTCGATCACAAATTTCCCTGAACAACTACGTTCAGCAATGTGTACGCTGAAAGGATGGCGACGCTACTGTGCCTTCCAGCTTTGACGGTCTAACTTTTCGTCAAGTACTTTGATAAAACCATAACGTTCAACTTGTATTTGGAATTCAGAGATTCCCTCGACGACACATGACGTTTCATTAAGTTTATACACGTTTAATTTCTTTCTTTTCATGGTGTAACACAACAAAAACGCTCACATTTTAAAAACACTTCTTTCTTTCTTTCTTTCACATGAGTACAGAAGTTGTATTCATCACTATTTTCAACACTTTCAGCACTATGAATTTTTCGTGTACATATAAAGTTTAGACTGTCATATCTTTGCATGTACTGTTCATAAATGTTGCCTTATAGACTATGCCGGAAAACGAAATTCAACAAAGACAGTCACTAACACATGCTCCATATGTCGTCTAAAATTCAAAGAAATCCTCTCGTCTTCTAGAATCAAATCTTTTATTAGCACTTAGTAATCAATTAAGTTTTAAACACTATTATTGACTTCGTTTCACGGAATCTGGCGTAACACCGATGACAGAAGTTTAAGTTTTATTACGTTTTCGCAAAAGAGTCTTCTCATGTGTTGGCACAAAACCTCTATATCAATCAATGCTACAGCCTTCCTGAGTTAGACTTTTTATGGCATCGAGGTATACGTAAAGTATACGTCATTTCAAGGTTTGGTTTAGTTTGCTTTAGTGCTTTGCGGTACAGCAACACAAGTAGGTTATTTAGTGCAGAGGCAGTGGGAGTAAAGTGTCTTGCCAAAGGACACACCATGGTTGCTGACCAGGCTGGTCAGATGGTAGGATTCGAATCCCCTAACCTTTCGGTCGTGAGACCAGTGCATTGGATGCAATTATTCTTTGCATTTCACTGGAATCTGTACAAAGTCTCCGTGAATGCGTTCTCGTGATTCCAAAGTTAGATTCTGAATGTGCTCTTCTAACATGTGCATTTACAACCATTGAATTCGGCCTAATACCGATGACATACGTCCTGGCATTGCAAGCTTTTTGATGTCTTCAAAGTTTATCCATGTTTGACCACTGGAAAAGTTTCAAAGCAGTCAACTTCTTATGACATTTAGATATCAGTGACAAAAGGCTTACAACTGCGGATACAACTGCGTTTACATTCATTCAAAGCTTCAGTCTGTACAAGGGATAGATAAATGCATTTTGGCAGCCTTAGCGGTAGATTATAATTTTGCTCTTCTAAAGAAGCCATTCAAATGAATCTTTTCTGATTCGCCAAAGAGAATCTTGAAATCTGGGAAGTACATTTCCATAGCTCACATACGACACGTCGTAAAGGAGTTCGTCTCTTAATTCTTTCCAAGCGTTTGCCAATCCATTAAGCCTCAAACCTTTTCTTCGACCCACCGAATTCGGTCAAGCTCTCCAACACTGTGGGTTAAAGTCATGGCATCCAAAACATTACAAAATGTGGGTACTAGTTGAGCAATGTCTGACCATTTGAACACTTTCTTGGAGCTCCACTTGTAAACTACGATTCCTGTCCACTTCTAAAATATCCAACATGAAGATCATATTTAGGTCCAAACATAGGTAGGTAGCGACATCACCGAAAGCGTGTGGAAAGTTCAAGCACACTCCCAATAATTCGCTAGCACGTTTCTATTGCTGAGATTGTTTCCTGCGAATGTTCGCTTGCAAGAAAAGCAATGAATTCTTTCGTTTTCTTCAGAAGTACAAGGTCTAGAAGCTAATCAGCACGACATAACTATCTACAATGAGTATGCTGCTCACGACTGTTAATCCTTTCACATTAAATCACATTTGTCGCAATTGTAACTGTATTCTGTGCTGGTTGTAATAACATAGAAACGATCGTAGTGAATATAAACGCAGGTTTATTTGCAAATGCCCGATTACTTTGGTCTCTCTGATTGTTAAATATTTTTTTCCATGATCTTTTCCTTTCTGCGATATTGTTTTATTCTGCATGAACTCGAACCACTACGATGGCACTAGCCAGACACGTGAGATCTTGATAGTTTTTAATCTGGTACATTGTTTTGTCCTGCGAATTTGATCCACCGATAAAACTTTGCGTTTTCCACTGCCTCTTGGAGGTGAGAAATGTATCTTCCGAAGAGTAGCTTTTCCATCAGACATGACAAACTTATCGTTGAATTGTTGGACGTATTGAATATTGTACAAGTTTTTGGAAGAATTTAATTGTGAGATATACAAAACTCAATCCATACAGGAGACATTCAATTGTCGTGAGGAATGCATATTTTCAAATTGTCATGATCGTGAGTTTTACATTGTTATTTCTGTTCTGTAATGAAACTTTCGTGCTGGAACTCGAAACATGAACTCTTTTAATCTGAATGTGTAAGTGTAAGCTGTTGTTCTAAATTTTATTGAAGTCAATGTTGGGGTAGGTCGAATGTAAAAATATTGGGGGGGGGTACTAGTGGATCAGTGTGGGACCATTGAACACTTTCAAAGTAATCAGCCTTATTATAGCAAGCAGATGCCAATGGTTAAACGTGTCTGTCGTAATTGTTCTCTGCGTTTCTCTCGAATCTTGACAAACTTTCTTAAGTTTCTTTGTTGGCTAAAGTTCACTCTGTGAGTTTTGTAGTGGAGGTAGATGACGTTGGCTGATTGTCACTCTCTAGGTCTTGTAGTGGAGATAGAGGATGCTGGCTGATCGTCACTCTCAAGGTCTTGTAATGGAGGTAGATGATGTTGGCTGATGGTCACTCTCAAGGTCTTGTAATGGAGGTAGATGATGTTGGCTGATGGTCACTCTCTAGGTCTTGTAATGGAGGTAGATGATGCTGGCTGATCGTCACTCTCAAGGTCTTGTAATGGAGGTAGATGATGTTGGCTGATGGTCACTCTCTAGGTCTTGTAATGGAGGTAGATGATGTTGGCTGATGGTCACTCTCTAGGTCTTGTAATGGAGGTAGATGACGTTGGCTGATTGTCACTCTCTAGGTCTTGTAATGGAGGTAGATGATGTTGGCTGATGGTCACTCTCTAGGTCTTGTAATGGAGGTAGATGATGTTGGCTGATTGTCACTCTCTAGGTCTTGTAATGGAGGTAGATGACGTAGGCTGATGGTCACTCTCTAGGTCTTGTAATTGAGGTAGATGATGTTGGCTGATGGTCACTCTCTAGGTCTTGTAGTGGAGATAGATGATGCTGGCTGATCGTCACTCTCTAGGTCTTGTAGTGGAGGTAGATGATGTTGGCTGATGGTCACTCTCTAGGTCTTGTAATGGAGGTAGATGATGTTGGCTGATCGTCACTCTCTAGGTCTTGTAATTGAGGTAGATGCTGGCTGATCGTCACTCTCAAGGTCTTGTAATGGAAGTTGGAGGTAGATAATGTTGGTTGATCTTCACTCTCTAGGTCTTGTAGTGGAGATAGATGATACTAGCTGATCGTCACTCTCTAGGTCTTGTAATGGAATTAGATGATGTTGGCTCAGGATCCGCCATATCTGCTTCAAAATCGCTAGCATGAACTTCTGACAATGTTCTCAGGATATGAGCCCACACAGAACGTCTCTTATCTTATGGTTTCTCTCTGGAAAGTTTGATCTTTTCATGATGATTCAAAATTTGATTTGACTAGGGTACACCCAGTCTATTTATATATACTCTTACCTAAGAAAATACTTGCTCAGCGGCAACAGAAAACACTTCCGGTTGGATATTTACAGAAAGTAATTTGAAAGTACACTTCCAGCAAGACTTCTAACAATTCCTCTAAAGTTAAAAGTCAAGGTACCTGCTGCGTCTGTCAGAAAAATAGACATTGGGCCCACTAATGTGCACAACATCAAACAAAAGGCAACTCTCAGACAGGAAAAAAGAGAGACAAAAGTAAAGAACCATGCAAACAACTTTGAAGAAAAAGAGAACAAAGACTAGAGTTCAGAAGAAAAAAAACCCCAGAAGAATTCTGTTCAAAAATGCGAGACAAGCAGAAGAAGCAGAAGAAGAAGAACTGCCCATACCAGTGAAGAATGTTTAGAAAAAGAAAGTACAAAAGAAGAAGAAAAACGAACGACTGCCATTTGTCAGGACCTTGAATAAATTTAAATAAGAGCATTCTACGATAGCAGCAGAGAGGGTGAACCCTACAACTTTTCTGAGCCCATATTTTATCAAAAATAAAGGTTCTATCGATGACATTTTCTCTAATTGGTCTCCAATATTATGGTACCTTCGAATATTTCAGCACCGGGTCACTCAATTTTTGTCGTCCACCCTCTCTGCTGCTATAAATTAACCAAAGATTTTATCCAGACCTACACGATATCTAGATCTTGGATCATGTAAATTTATCGTTATAAATCCAAACGGAACAGCTTGTGCTTTTGAAAAGAAATTATTAAATTTAATCATGTCCATGTCCCCTGAACACCAAGTTTGATGAATATTTCGCAGAGTATGTGTATCTACTCCATTAAACACGACTAAAATATTACAGTTATCTCTAATTACCTTAGGTATCTGCGTGTATCGTTGTGTAACATAAATCACATCAGTATTTTTATGTCTACCTCGAGAAAATATTCTAGCTGGATTGGATTGTTTATCCAACATAACATCATCGTACACTACTAAATTATTAATAAGTCCATCTAGATCATCTACGGATGGTGCCTCATCGATATCGGTAATAAAATCAATAACATCATTATCCAATATCTTTGCATTTACATTAAAATCTTTAAGTACCCCATAACACCGCTGATCATCTACGGATGGTACTACCAAATATAACCTATCCCATTTGAGCCATCGCATTATTAGATTGAGCAACAATTGTGTTTTACCAGATCCAGATGGACCTATTATTATCATTCTGATAGAATTCGGAAGCGCTGGATGGTGCTTTACTGGTTCTTGTTTTCGTGTCGCTGAAAAATCAATTATATCCATATCATTAATAACATGAGTCTATATTGTGTTCGATGCAGAGCATTTACACCTACTGCCGAATTAACAACGATAACAACAAAAAATAAAAGACGTGCAATTACAGGTAAATGTGTAAAATGTGGCACACAAAAATATAAATTTATTTCATCAAAGACAGGTGGAGATATAGCCGCTTCATTAGGGAAATTACCAGGAACCCCATGGGCTAAATACCCCAGTGAGAAACACCTTCCTGGATATAATTATTGTGGTCCTGGAACCCGACTTGATATCTGACTTGATGATCAAGATCAACCAAGACCAGGAGAGCATCCAGTAAATAAGATTGATCAAGCGTGTCATGTTCATGATGTTGCGTATAAAAGTAAAGATTTGCAGCAACGACATCTCGCAGATGTCAAATTGATTCATGCGTTAAATTCTATACCTAATAAATCTCTCAGAGAAAAACTCGCTAGTTTTCTAGTAAAAACTGCTATGAAAAGTAAAATAATGCTAGGGGCTGGTAATTAATTATATAACTAATGTAATGGAATCTGTTTATTATTCCCCGAGAGGATATTGGAGAGGCAAAGCAGCTATTACTAAACTTTCCGAAGCAGCAAAAGTCTCACGTAATGTCGCTGCAGCGTGGTTAGCACGACAGGCAATATGGCAGATTTATCTACCACCACCTAAAAAAATTCAATACGCACATTTTGATGTCAGCGTCCCTAATGAAGTTCATCAAGCAGATATTTTATTTTTACCGCACGATACTATTAAAACACGTGGACGAAAATCACGCACGTACAAATACGCATTGACTGTGTTGACGTTGCAAGTAGATATAAAGAAGCGGAACCATTATCAACAAAGACAGCATCTGAAGTTGCATCTGCGTTCGAGCGAATTTATCAGCGAGGACCTTTGCAATGGCCACAATTATTACAGGTTGATCCTGGTAAAGAATTTCTTGGTACAGTATCATCATTGATGAAGCGACATAACGTTAAAATCAGACGAGGACATACTGAAATTCATCGTGATCAGGCAATCGTTGAACGATTTAATAGAACACTTGCTGAGCGGTTATTTGGATACCAATACGCGAGGGAAATATCTACCGACTTTAAGTCCGGAGAGAGATCTCGTGAATGGGTTGCAAGGTTACCAAGTGTGATATCTGCGCTAAATAATGAAATTACTCGTGCAACTTCCATGAAACCTTCTAATGCGATTACAAAAAAATATATAACCCGTAGCGATAAACAACAACCTCGACCAATATTAGGTAATGTAACTGTAAGATATTTATATGAGCCTGGGGAACTTGAGGGTGGTAAAAAAAGAGCAACCGATCCTGTCTGGAGCGTTACTACACATACAATTTCTGACATAATCAGATCCACTGGAAGACCTGCAATCTACAGATTAAATTCTACAGCCCCTCAGCGTGGATTTGTACGTGAACAATTACAAGTAATTCCTGCGGATACACAATTACCACCACATACAATTACATAACCAGAACCTCTACGTCGATTGCATTCAAGACAGGTCAGCATCACATTATCACGTGTGTGACCTAGATCGCTATTAATTCTATCTACGGTAAATTGTCTTGGATTATTATTCGAATACTGCCATAGCATCTTACAGTTACAGCTTGCACAATCATTATTCTGTCGTTGTTTTAGCGTTGTAATAAATTAAGCATCAATATCAAAGTCACGCTTATTTTTTTTGTCACATTGCTTATAACCCGCTAATTTTTTCTTTATTGCAGCAGTGTCGTTAGTGATTTCCTCAGTTATCACGTAATCTATAATAACCCTATGTAGTTGAGATATTCTTCCGACTCGAGAAACTGCAAGATAGACTAAATTCGACCATTCAATCCGATCATCTACAATCCAGATATTTGTATCAGAAATAGTTAATCCTTGAGATGAGTGAATCGTTATAGCGTATCCTAACGTCCATGGAGATTTATCCATACTCAATGCGCATTCAACAACATCAATAGCAACCAAAACAATATCATTCAAGACGAGATTCTGTACCCCACCACCAGGAATTTCCACTTCGATATTCTGTCGTCGAGTATCTGCTGGGCGATAACACAAAGGTACAGGTAGATCTGAAAACTTTTCTTTATGTAACAGAAATAATTTCTCCTGTAGTTCATCACGAACTATCTTTCTACTTGAGACTATCAAATCAGCGGGTCTCCATAAAGTCCAAAAATCACTCATCGTAGTTTCTGGAATTACTTTACGCATTATCTCACATTGTATTTTATCTGGCTGCAGTCTGATTAATCTTTTAAACTCCTTCAGCGGTTCATCAATGGCTCTACGGTCATCATTTATTTCTTCATAATAATCTACATTATTCTTCAGCCATTCATGTGAAGATTGTCCAATAAAAGGTGGTGGTTGACCATGATCACCACACATTATCACAGCAGTATTCTTTAATAACAACCATTCAAGAAATACTTTTAATACTTCTAACGACACCGTGCATATCTCGTCCCATATAACATACTTAGGTATATATTTTTCACCCATTCTTTCAGGAGTCCATGTGTCTCCGCACCATCTAAAGAAACTATGGTATGTACATGGTTTTACTCCTCGTTCTTTTATTTCCCTGGCTAATTTATGTGTAGGTGTCAAAACAATTATATCTGAACTATTATTCATAAATAAGTTAATCGCACGAGTTGTTTTGCCTGAACCACCGCATCCGTTAAGATAAACAGTCTTATGTCTAGCTACAGGGTCGTATACAGATGGTGCAGATGACTTTGATGCTTGATTATTATTTTTGTAATATTTCTCCATAATTTCAACGTCTGCAGATTCAGAATAACTAAGTATATTTTCTTGCTTTATCCTCCATGTTCCCCATTCACCATTACCAAGCAGCGGTTTTAATAAATCCTTATATTTTTTTATGTATATAAAATGAATCCGTAGCAACTCTAACAGCATCATTAGGAAATCTATTTATCATCGACAATAGATTTATTGAAACATAAGCCAACATCGAAGATCTTAAATGAGTGAACTGCGGTGAATCGCCATCAATATAGCTCACAATCGTACCTAGTTTAGTTTCATCTGATAAATAGGCACTACATCGGTTTACAAATGTACCTTTTTCCATTGTATCAGCGATTATAAAATCCAACTCAGCATCGTCCATGATTAATCTTGTACAGTGTCGTTTATAATCGTACGAACTACCTTGAGTAAACTTGCCGATTATCTTTCTACCAAGATCCTTTGCAAGGTTCTCATCATTATCATAATCATCGACAGGTTCTGGTAACCAAACTTGCTTCTGTGGACGATACGATATAATCGCTTCAGTTACTCTCAACGATATTAAAATTCCAGCATCAAGCATATACCTCAACAGCACTATCGGTACCCAGTATTTCTCTGAAAAATGTCTTCCGAACCAAACATAATTAATAGGATGAAGATTTTGTGCAAACTCGAATGATTCTACACACGCAAATCCTGTTAAATCAAAATCTGGTAGGGATCCGTTTATCGAAACCTTGGTCATCTCGTGTGATGGATGTCCAAATCTCTTAAAGTATCTAGAACATTCCCCATATCCAAGAAAACTTCCAGGATAACACGCTGCCATATCAACAGAGATAACGTCACTATGGTTGTATTTGGTATTCCATAATCCATCATGTCCATATTCTATACAGCTATTCCGGACATCATCAAGAAATTCCGATCGTGTCGGTTTCCATGAATTTTTCTCCTGAGCGAAATGAGCAGCTACTGATGAAACGGTAAAACAATTATTTAATAATTGTCTAACTTTGACATCGTCTGAAGTATATTTCAGCGCACGATGTTCCATTTCTTCATGAAGAGATTCTGTACGGTAAATATTAACATTAGGCCGTACAAACTGATCGTAATGTTCGTATTCTGAACTTTGAAACAACCACACAGATACAGGGTCACTTTTACTGATATTTTTGATAGTATCAAGTATATTACCATCATAAAATTTAACCGTTCTATCTCGTGGAAATATTGTTACTGCTGAGGTCCACGCATGCGAATTATGATCGACTATGTCTATCGGAGCTCCATTTTTTATGTATTTTGGTTTATATAAAATCGCTCCGGTTAACGTCTTCACTGTTATTGGAAATCTTAATTTCTTTTCTAGCTCAGCGACATCTTTGATAGACGCTCCGGTATCTTTAACTGTTTCTGCCCATGTGTTTATTTTTTACGTCTTAAATCTGTCAGGCCATTACCACGTATCGCATTTGTAAAATGTTCTGTAACTCGTTCAGCTACACAGTTTATTCTCGACAGTTTCATCGGTTTAAGATTCTTAACATGAGGTTTATCATTCAGCGGATATATTGCATAGACAACTGCGGTTACAGGATATTCTCGCTCATAATACGGTCTGTCTATACCAGTAAGTATTCCGGGCTTGGATCTGTTATTTAAGAGAACAATATTACCCCCGGACCGCACACGTACTGGATCACGCTTATCACGAATAATCCAGATATCATCATCTGTGTTTACAATAAATTTTATTAAAATAAAATATTTTTGATTATCAAGGTGATTAATAATTACTTTTCCTCGTTCGTCGTTCATCATATTGAAAACACTTCCAAATCTGAATGTTGACCATGCATGAGCAGCACCATCGTCACGAAATTCTTTTTTGGCTTCACGGATACGTTTAGTTATATCTTCATTCGTTAAAGCTAGATCCTGCATCAAAGTACTAAATTTATATTCTGGTAGTCTGTCAAGGTCAAATCTAGCAGGGGAAGGTTCAATCATGGATAATTCCTCCATATAATTAAAACAAATATTTAAATTAAAATTTTAGTATATATATAATGATTGAAACAAAGAATTACTGCCACTGGCTTAAAATCGGACATACTTCTCCTTGTATTAGAGCATGCGTGAATGAATTCTGTAGCTACCATATGCAAAGTATCAAAAATGGAAGTACAGGACCAATACCATGTGTGCAATGCGGTGTTGGAATCAGAGGAAAAACTCAATTGTGTTTAAAATGTGGCGGAAAAAAATACAGGGAATTAAAACGATATTATGACAAAAAAAAAAAAATAATAATACTTTGATATTGTCAGGTAAATCTCCTATAAAAACCGTAGAGGATTATCTGACCAGATTTCAGAATAATAATTTAGACAAATAGTATTAGTATATAAATGGAGCAAAACGAATTTGTGAAACATCCAACCATTAAAAATTATGAAGCGTCTCGAGGTGGTGTAATCAGACACTGTAGATTAAAAAAACCAGTCGGTAATCTTAATAATAAAGGTTATCTTAAATTTCGTGCTGGGAAAAACCATTATTTATCACATAAATTCATATTCGAATGTTTTCTAGGAGTAGTTGAAAATGGACTTGTAGTTGATCATATTGATGGAGATCCCCAGAATAATCGGTTATCTAACCTGCGAACTATTACACAAAGTCAGAATTCTGCACGTGGAAATACTGGAAAATATCCCAAGATCCCGAGGTCTGTTATATCCATGAAAATACAGACAGGTGAAAAAATAACTTTCCCATCAATGAATGCGGCTGCCAGCTATTTTAGCATACATTCACAATCAGTACGTGATGTTGCAGATAATATTACTAAATCTGCATATTCAATAAAATACGATCAGTCGATAATATTTGAATACGTCAAATAACTCTTCAAAACAAAAACAGATAGTTCGACTGTCAGTTTTGCCAGGGTTTTTGTTTAGCCATAACTACAGTCAAGGGTCCACCTTCACTGTCACTGCTCTCAGCGTCATTATGGACAGAATCAGATAGCATAATCTTTCTTAATTGCATTATACGATTATCCACGATCTTTTTTCTTTCGTACTCGTGAGATAGTTCGGATTTAATATTTTCGATCGAACGTGCAAGAGGTGCAAATAGCTTTACCTGATCATCGTTTACCATAGCTAGTGATTCAAGCATAGATTGATAGATTAATTTTATAAATCTGTAGTTTGAAGGTAGTGTATATTTATAATCAAATTTTCTCTGTTGCAGTGATTCAAAATCACATAATTTTCTGAGGGTCAAGATTATCAGATATTTTTATTCCGTTATATTTTAATTTTTCAATAGCACAGATAATATCATTGATGTTTTCATGGTTCATTATATATATATATATATATATATATATATATATATATATATATATATATATATATATATATATATATATATATATATATATTTCTTTAAAATAAAAAAAAATTAACTTTGGTCTTTATTTTATCAAAAATAAACAGCAGCGATGACATTCGGTCTACCATTCCACTGGGGTCCCTTCTGCTGGTAAAGCCTTTACCAATAAGATCCTAAGAGTCCCTTTTTTATATGGCATCTATTGCCTGATTTTTTTTTTGTATGGGCACTCTTCATGGTTAAGACCTGTCTTATGGTCCACAGGCATCTTATTGAGACTTTTTGGTCCAGTGGACATTCTTTCTGAATGCCCCTATGTGGGTACCCTTCAGGTCACAAGGTCACGAGTTCACATCACCCTACTGTTTATTTTGAGAGGCGCAAGCGCATAGACATTACGATTTCATGTAACCCCCCCCCCCAATTCAAACCCCGGGTAAATGCAAAACTGCACTCACCACGTTGTTCAACATGGTGAGGGGTACATAAAATCTTAAGGGCTGCTTGTGCCCTCCCCCCCCCCTTAAACAGCATCAGTCGCCAAATGCAAGATAATATATCTTTGGCATTTTTTGAGACTCGAACATGGAGTAGAGCTTCGATCTACGTCCAACCGTCTTACCACTTCGGCCATCGCTCTCTTATCAATAATACAGTTAAATTTAAGTATATAAAATATTTGCACTATCTCACAGGATTTGTATTACTAATGTAACGTGAATTTACTTCAGTTTTTCAAAATTAATACAATAATCGCACGTATGGAGTTATCGTTCGTTAAGGTCAAAGTACGTTAGAGCTAAAAATAACTCTACGTTACTTGGTATATAAAACTGACGTGAATTTAAGTTTATTAGAGTCAAAATATCCCTCTCTGTTACAAATTGCTGCTTCACTAACAGCGATTCTTACAAAGAGAAGATAGATCACTAAATAATTAACGAAAAACGATATATATCGTGTCCGTACGGGACTGAAATACCTCGATTACAGATAACATGTATTATCATGTAAGAAGATCGTAAAGGGAGATAATCGTTTAATTTACTCTACAGAGAGACAGCAGAGTTATCGCGCTTCATTATATAATCAATTACAGTGAAAAAAATAATTTTTATCTGCGTTTTGAGAGAAGACCTGCCAGGTGTTACAATTTAGACCCTCACGGAGCAAGAAATCTGACTAAATAACATAAAACAAGCAAAATAACATAAAACAAGCAAAAATAACATAAAACAAGCAAAAATAACATAAAACAAGCAAATTTTCTCAGATCTATAATATTTTCTGAATTGCAAAATAATTTATTCGCTAAACGAACAGTGTTGGTGCGCAAATACGACAACTCTACGAGTGTATATACAGATTAATATTAAGATTCTCTCCTCGTAGATCCAAAATGTGTCCAGACTGGTCAGTAAGTTTGAAATTTATTCTCGACAATAACGGATTATGTACACGTAGATAAACGGGGTTAATTGGTTCAGATACAATTAACCACCCAGGCGGAGATTGAGGACTGAATGTATATAATATATAACCTTGCTCCGCAGTGCCACTGCGGTGGCTAGATTTCTCAAGGTCTACTTGATAGCTGCCATCAATTACATCACATACTAGATTGACTGCGATCGTTGATGTTATATTAACAATGCCTGGCGATATATGACGACCTCCACCGTATGGATCAATATTATATTTAAGAATAGTTAGTGTAGATATTAATTTTCTCCATGAATCACATATTCTTTTAAAGTGTTCATCAATAAGATCATTAACCGATTTCTTTAGCTCCTCAGAGTTAAATCCCGGAATTACAAATGTTGGTAGCTGTTCTTCTGTGATTCCATAATATTTAAGAAATACTGTTTTAAATAAACCTACACGCTGAATAGGACCATCTTCATTAACTATATAGTCAGTAAAAAATCTATTTACCGGTGCGTTTAATGTTTTTTCTCTGTCAACGATTCTGTCAACGATAGCCTTATTTGCATATTCTAAGTCTGATGCAACCTGATTCAAATGTTGTATTGTTTCAATTATTTGATTTTTTAAGTCATCGTTGTAGGAAGTGTTGATGCTGGAAAATAAATTTCTTAGATCATTAAGTACACATCCATGTTCAGATTTAATTGGTCTTGATTCTGAGTTAATTTCTTCAACGTTAATTGTCGCTATTCTTGTTATACCTGTTGTACCTTTACCTGGAACGAAATCTATAAAATGAGTATAATGAGTATAATCACGATGAGCATCCGGAATCTCCATAAATGGATAAGTTTTTCGATATTCTGGAAGTTTTATAAATATTTTTTTATCTATGACGAAATCAGATCGTTGTGGTTCATGTGGTCCTTGATAAGCTGGTGCAACATCAGGCCATCCTAACACTGATCTAATCGAACTTTGATAAATGTCTACGAGATAATCAGGGGAATTTATTTCAATTACAGCTGATAATGTTGGTTCGTAAACAGTAATCGCTATTTTGGATTCTTTTTCTGTAATGGATTTAATTCTGCGTTGAAATTCATTGTTGATCTGTTCTATTTCATAACTGCCAGTTGGAATACTAACTACTTGCCAATCAGGAGTTCCATCAGGTTTATTCTTATTTGCGAATACTAATGAATTATCTGGCTGTAGTCCACCAAATGGTTTTGATCTAATATTAGGCCAGCTATGATAAACCCGTAACTGTGCTAATGCTATTTCCTTTGCAGGAATTGCGGTTGGAAAGTTAATGCTAAATTCAGGATTGGTCGAACTTAATGAAACCATTGTAGTTTTTGACGGCGTTGTATTAGCGACGATCTGCTGAAATAATTCTCTCGACTCAGACATTATTGTTATTGTCATTATTTAATTCTCCATTTTTTCGCTTTGGTTATTGTCACTAGCGATTATGAATGCTTCATCGTAGGTTTTCATTATCGTTGCGAACTCCTCATCAGGTATTTTACCATCACTAAGATACAAGGAAATATATGAAGCTAATTTAGAGTAGGCGACTGTTGCTGTGTGTAATTTCATCATGTACTCGTGCAATTTATCATTTGTACATGTAGTTATCTTCTTAGCGATAATACTGAAAATACCTGCGCATGTTGTTGCCGTAGAAACGATAATTGTTACAACTGCAGGCGCTGTCATTGTTATCGTTGATAATAATAATCCGGATCCAGCAACAACAGCGGAAACTGTGTAAACAATTATATCAATAACAACCATACGTCTGCGATATTTTTTTACTTTTACTGTATAATCGTCGATGATATTTTTTAGTTTGGTTTGACACTCACATACTTGATTGTATCTGTGACGTTGAACGTTGATAAGTGACTCATTTACTTGATTCATTATACTAACAACGTCATTTAATTAAGATTCAACTACGAATTCTAGGCACCACCAGTAGCGTCTCGGGGGTATTTCCGTTGATATTAACGTAAACGTTTCTTTGATGTTCTTGGTTAGCATCACCAATAGAGGATTATAATATACATTCGGTGATAATGAAGTTGCCGCAGTAATTTCCGAACCGTACAAGGATAGCCTGTATAACCCAGTTACTTCTGCGGTATGTTCGAGAGTGTTATTTTGTGGTGTCCATGTTGTTGATCCTGATGCTACTGTGTACACGACATTTTTAATTTGTCCGTGTGGAATTTTAATCAGATTAGTTTTTTGAATAATATTAGGTATTCCACTAACAATATCATTAAATTTCATGTTAACGTCGGCTAGTTTTATGTTAACGGTTGGTGGATACACCAAAAAAATCTTTTATGGGTTTGTTTATGTTTCTACGAAAATTTAAAAACGTTTCCACGTGTTTAGTAAAAGTACTATTGAGTGTGGTCATTTCGTCATTGATTGTTTTTAGCGAAGTTGTCGTAGGAATGTTGCTATCGTCTACATATTTCTTCGTTGCAGCGTCAAAATCTGATTCTGGTGTTCTAAGATTATTAATACCATTATTATTCATATTGAGAAATGCACGCATTATACCACCATTGACTAATACGTACTTAGATTCTTGATCATCGACATATTTTTTTGTTGCGGCGTCTGTATCTACGGTTGGATTTCCAAGGTCTATAATTTTATTTCGGTTCATGATAATGTAGTCCGTGAATGAATCACCAGCTCGCTTGATAAAATCGTTAACTGACTTACCAGAATCTTGTATTTTACCCTGATCGGCGAAAATAACGATATTATTAACCACTGCGGTAGGAATTCGTACGAGTACATCTGTCAGTTGTATGTTACTCGTTTTTAATCGTCCTTGTTTATCCTGAAAAACAACGACTTCATTTTGATCCACACTTGTAATATTTAATAAATCGTCAGTCTCATTTCTGAGTTAATCAAGAATTGCGTATTTAGATAAATCAACTTGCTTCTGAGCTTTGCGAGATCTTCCGTAAATATCTACCATTATATTTATAAGTATCCGTTTAAATGTGACAATGTGGTATATTCATGCACGACTTTATGAGGTGGTTTTGTTGATTTTGATATAGCATCAAGTACATTAAGTACTTCTTTACCACATATTGGTGGATCAGCTAGTGTTTGTGTTGGAAACGTTGAATACCAAATTGGAGCAATAATATTGCTGACGTAATGAAGAAATTCCTTAGGTGGCACTAATCCATATGAATCGAAATAAATAATTCCACGTGGATCAATTGCATATCCAACCCAATGCGTGCCTGATCCAGAGTTTTTATCGAGATTAACAACACCAGTTTCAATATTATTCGGTTGTTTTGGTAATTGATCGCGCATAAAAACACCTCTGAAGTTTTTTATTTTTAGTTTTTTAGCAGCATTAAGTAAATCAAAATTGGACATAGGCGATATCAGTAAACTGTCCCGGGAAGTCTTAGACCTTTTCCGTACCATGAATATGGGGTCCCGGGAAGTCTTAGTCCGTACCATGAATATGGGGTCCCTGGCAATCTTAGACCCTTTCCGTAAGAATATGGGGTCCCTGGCAATCTTAGACCTCTTCCCTTTTTTTTAATTCCCTGTCCGGTTGCTTTCTTTAATGCCATTCCAGCAGCGGTTCCAACAGCACCTAATGCAGCTGCTTTTGCAACAGCTGGGGCTGCAGCGGCTATTAATGCTGGTATAGCTGCGAGAAGTGGAAATATACCACCTGTCTTAACAGCATCTTTGATGGCACCCGCAGAAAGATTAAGTTTTATACCTTTATTTGATTTTTTAGCTTCATTGAAGTTTCTGAATTGACGCTCGGTCAATGATAATTTATTTGAACCGCTCATCTGTTCTCGCTTTAGCGATATTTTTATTCCACAGTTATTTTTTGATGCTGATTGTAGCCTTTTAATCTGACCAGGAGTCAGGGTAACACTAGCGTGATGATATGACATTATAATTATTATCCTGATTTTAAATCAAGGTGATCTAATTACATGTTTTCTATGGAGCATCAACGACTCTCATTCGTCCACCAACACCTTCAAGTAACATCGATTTATCGCTGAGTATAACGGCTATTGCTCTGTAATTAGCGATAACCCCTATTGTCACACGAACTCGAAAATGTATATCGACTACTGATTGTCTGGTTAAATCTAAATGTTCTAGTGAAAAGTAATAAATTGGATATAAGGTTGTAAAATCTAACTGTGATATTTGTAAACCAGTATCAACATTCTGATCACGTTCCATAAACGACATAAGACGATGATATGCACGTGCTACATGATTTTGATCAAAATTCAGTAATATATCCTCGGTTGGTTCTTGATGTCCATTTATCCTTAACGAAACCTCAGAAACACCAAGATTATCAAATATCATAATGCTACGTGTTTGATCATTTACCCGTGCAGCATCTTGAAATGCAATAAATATATGTCGTGGTGCGGCTATTCCCTGCTGAGAAGCTATCTGCCATGTAAATAAACCATTAATGTTACTTTGGATAGAATCTGTGGTCATTGTTAACCATGATAATATCGATTTACCACCGCTGCCCATGAAAGCAAGTAACCGATCTTCTTCAGATATTGATGGAGTCATTACTGGCATCCATAATGAAAGTTTTGTAAGAATTACTTTACCAGCATCACCAGCGGGTCGCCATATTGCATCATCGTCAGTGCCTTTTCGTACAAGTACAACTGTATGTTTAGCTCCGAAAACGATTTTTCTGACATTTCCACAGAATCCAAAGATATGTGACAGTGGAATCGCACATGAAAACGCTCTTCTATTACCTCGTAACATTGCTCGACGTGATCTAAATCCTAAGTTAAAATCTGGATCTACATTAATAATCATACTTTGTACATCAGCGTTGGCGTTTCCGGCAAAATTTCTTGGTTGTCCTATTTCATATTGTTGATACTCTGGAGAATTAGAAGTATCTTTTACAGACATCATTGATGGACCAGTTGATCTTGAATAATCATCGCTGTATCTCGCAAGACCAAGTATTGTTGTAGCAACGTCAACGTCTTTCTGAATTGATTCAATATTTTTTCCGTCAATCATATAGGTAGCGCTATCAAATAACGCCATAATACCGTTATTAACAAAACCGATACTAAGATCG
Organism: Megalonaias nervosa; assembly: GCA_016617855.1. NCBI lineage: Eukaryota > Metazoa > Mollusca > Bivalvia > Unionida > Unionidae > Megalonaias > Megalonaias nervosa. Next base: position 42,975 of record JAECUM010008301.1, on the reverse strand, counting down.
TCTCCATATGCTGCTGGTACTGCAGGATTAGCGATATTTAAAATTTCACCTTCTACTTCAATAAATGCTTCAGCGGGTAAGAAATACCTACTTGTATCCTGAACTTGTAGTTCAATTCGTCCACGCTGATCTGGAATTCGAGCGTCATAAGAATAATATTGATAATCACGCACAGACTCATCCTTGAGTACTGGTGCATCCATGTCGAACGCTGTATCAGATATATGTTTGAACATCTTTATTATAATTATTATCGTCTAAAACGAAGACCACTTTGAGAAGTGAGACCACTTCCTGCTATCAGACTAGCGGTTATTTTTTTTCTTTTTCTGATAATGGTACATCAGCCAACTCTGCTAGTTTTTGATTAGCAGCTTGATTTATTATTTTACTAATATTTGCAGGCATTACTTCAGTGCTAGGTAATTTTACAGGTTGAGGTCGGACCGCATGTCTGCGTATTAATCGTGTTAGTCTATCCTTGATCGCTGAAAACGCTTTACTAGCGAGATTACCAACAGCACCAATACCTTTTTCACGAACAACATCAATAGCTTTCATCCCCAGTTGCTTTGCAATCGGTATTGCTTTTGGGGCTATCCTTCTAAACAGACCCTGAACAATATCACCTAGTCCATCTCCGTAGGTTGTTTTGCATACTGGTAATCGTGAATTTATTACCCTGACCATGGTTGGTCCACGTTGATTACTATATACGATCATTTTATTATAGTAGCTGTTATTTAATTACATACTCAGTCACTATAGTAGCCATCGGCAATTTCATTAATGAGGGATCGATATACATTAACATCCATAATTCCACCTGTAAATAATCGTTGACAAATATCAGCTGCTTCATTAATTATCTCTGTAGAATTATTACCAGCTCGTTTTCCTCCAATGAGGATTTCTAGTCGATCAACATCAGCAAGGACGTTATTGGGACAAGTAATAAAGCCACTTCCTAAACCACTTCCAGTTGCGCCAGGAGTATCATAAAATACTTCTTCTTCCTCAGTTTCTTCTTTTGGTTTTCGTGATGTTTTTGGTTTCGGTGATGTTTTTGGTTTCGGTGATGTTTTTGGTTTCGGTGATGCTGGATAATCACGGAGTGATTGCTCAAATGATTTTTGTTTTTTTTCTGGTTGTTGTTGTTTTTTCTCTAATTCAACTAATCTATTAATTTCCCTGTTGTATCTCTTATATATTGGATCCCTCCCCCCACTAATTCGTTCAACATTCATATATATGCGATATAATGATTTTCGCCAGTCATTATGGGTTTTAATATCTTTAGCGTATTCAGATTTCATTAATTGATTTCTGTTACTAAAACCAGTCTCAGCGAGCTCAGCCAATTGTTCTACGCTTTTAATATTGTTTTTTTATTACATCAATAATTTCTTTATTAAATTTATCTATCAGTTTAGCAACTAATTTTTTTTTGGTTTAGGTTCTAGTGCTTCAGCGCCTTCAGGTTCTAGTGCTTCAGCGCCTTCAGGTATTGGTTGAATTTATTGTATTGGTTGAGCAGCAGCTATTTCAGCTGGAAGTTCACGTAAAATCTCTCTTGTCTGCTTCGTTCTTTTTGCTATTTTTCCTAACGCAGGAAGAAGACCTTTAGTGGTCTCAGTAATAGGTTTAAATAACTGTTCTGCACCTTCTGCAAATTCAACCTGAGACTCTTGACGAGATTGTAGTTGTTGCTTGAATAAATCACGGACGGGTAAATATTTTCTAATTGCCTGTAGTCGCTCTCGAGCTAATCTAGCTGAATGTGGTTCTCCGATACTCATTTGTTAATATTTATACTAGTTGTTTAATTTATAGCAGCAGAGAGGGTGGACGACAAAAATTGAGTGACCCGGTGCTGAAATATTCGAAGGTACCATAATATTGGAGACCAATTAGAGAAAATGTCATCGATAGAACCTTTATTTTTATAAAATAAGGGCTCAGAAAAGTTGTAGGGTTCACCCTCTCTGCTGCTACGATATAATTTGGAGGACTTCTGGCCCTAAATATATATCTTCTCTTCATCCATGTTCCCCAACGTAAGTTTCATACCTTATTCAAGACCCTGAACACATTACATTGAGATTCGAATTCAGTTTTATAAATGCTGTAATACACACTTTTATGTGAATTGTTAACTTCGTTTCGCCAGCTTTGGAAAGCCGATTCTTCATATTTCTAATAGTGAGAAAAATGTTTTTCGTCCCCAGCATGTCCAAAATTGAAGCACAATAACACGTCTTGAACTTTGGTAGCCCAGATGACCCGGTTGGCTTCATCTAATCGGTTCAACATTAACATTGGTGTGGATAGCGAGTTGAAAACATTCTTACAACCTTCAGCCAGTATTTAATACATATTAAAATATATGAGTACAAAGTGGGTATTTTCCGCAATCCCCTAACATAATCGCATTATTAATAGTTTTAGGAACACCTAAATACTGTTTGAAAATGCTGTATTGCACAATATCAATATCATTACTAAATTCATATCCCCAATTTTCTGATCTATAGCAAGCAGTTGGTTCTATTACAGAATGATTTTTTTTTAAAGAAACATCCTCTCCACTAAAACAGCCTTATTGTTTGATAATTTAAATCTTTGAAGTTGTATTCTTTGCCCCGAGCCATATCTGCTTTGCAAACCAGTTTTGGGGTGAAAAATAAGCCAATGTATTTGTACTAAGGCATACATTCAATAGGCCTTTCTTTGAAAAACCAAACCTTGTTTTGCTTGAGATATCCCCGATTTCTGAAAACAGTTATTTTAGTTTTATCGAGATTAACCATGATACAAGTTTTATCACAGACACGTTCAATAACATTTATTTATTGCTGTAGGAGCCTTATTGCATCACCAGCGTAAAAATATTGAAGAAATAACATCAGTATCGTTTGAGATAAATACACCTCTGTTGTATTCGAGCTTAAGCCATGTAATCAAATCATTAATAAAAAGGGAAAACATGATAGGGTCGAAAATACAACCTTGCCTTGTACCGATTATTCTTTCTAAATTAGTTAAACCTTTAGGTGTTCAGACACAGCTTTTCAGGTTTCTGTACATATCTGTTGAAATGTTTACTATTTTACCATCCATACCCTTACATATTAATAACGACAAGAAGACATAAAATCTACCTTATAATAACGACAAGAAGACATAAAATCTACCTTATCTTATCTTTATATATATATATATATATATATATATATATATATATATATATATATATATATATATATATATATATATATATATATATATATTTGAGCTAAAGCCTTGTATGTGGAGTATTTTTCCCTAAACCCTACTTGTACTTCGTCTATCAGACCATTGTTAACCGCCAACATGTTTATACGAGTATCCAAGATATCAGCAAAGATCTTGCATATAGTTTGATTAAGGGAGATGCCGCTGTAACTGTTTGGATCGCTCTTGTCACCGCACTTATATATAGGACAGAGAATGCTCTTCACCCACTGTTAAGGAAAATAGCCAGATTCAAAGATTTTGTTAAATAGAGCGTCAATGAATAGTAACATCATTTCAGTCGTGCACTGATAATAAACGAGTATGTCAGGTCCAGGGGATTTTTGTTTTTGATTTTGAGCACACTTCTCATGATCTCATCTTTTGCAATAGAAGTATTTAAGTAATACTCCTGTAAGAGAGGAAGTTCTTCTCTAACGGTATTGTCAAAGTCAGCTGACACTGGCTTCTTCAATAAAGATTTAAATTATTCATACGAGTTGTTTGTTGTTTTTTTTTGAGTGGGGTGGGGGAGGGTTGCGTTCCACTTCATGTTGAGAATGACGCGTTTCTTGTTTCAAAAAATGTCAGAACTGTCAAGAATTTCTCTTTGTTTGTGTTAATTTATTCATTTGGGACTCCCCTGTGTATCCTTTCTTGAGTGCAATAATTGATTTAAACTCTGACTTATACTCTCGCCAGCTTCAGTATCTGAGAATCCTAATCGTCGTATACGGTAGTATCTATTCTATTTTGCCTTCTCGCATTCTTTACCCAACCAAGGAGGTTGTGTTGTTATCTCATTAGACGCATTCTTTGTCTCACCAAGGAGGTTGTGTTGTTATCTCATTAGACGCATTCTTTATCTCACCAAGGAGGTTGTGTTGTTATCTCATTAGACGCATTGCCTCTAGTCTGAAAAATCGAACCCATATTCTGATAAAATTTAGCTAATTTTCTGAGTGAGAAGTCAATATCATCTTAAAGATATCTGAAAAGATCATTCCTTGTGTCATCATAAGCTGTACTAAACATTCTTACAAATGATTGCATATTTTCTACAGTAAGACGGAAATATTCCCATTTAGTTAGGGTACAAGTATCAGTATTAGTTTTTTCTTCATCCAAAACGAGTTTGAGGATCATTAACATTCACCGTGCTTGTGGTTCGGGAAATGCTACCCTCAGCTCTCTCATACTGACTTAGCCAAAATTGAACAATATACAGAAAAATGTGTAGATTCATCGCGAGTCCAACTCCAAAGCTGGTAATATAATTATATATTTCAGAAGAACACATTATATAATCAACTATACTGCAACCTTTGAGTTATACATTACAATTTTTATCATGAAAAAGTCTTCAATTCATAATATGAACATTATAATTTCTGTCTAAATCTGTTAGGGATAAGCCAAAAATTGTTTTACACTTTATCTCCTTTTGTGTGTCTGCACTGAAAAATTATCTGCTGCATTATGAACATTACAGCCATACTCAAAATCGAAAATATCATCAGAGAAAAAAATCGTCAAAAGTCTTGATTCTAGCGTTAAAACTTCCTGATAAGAGGAGATAAGAGTGTCGATATTGACCTTATCACATTAAATTAGAAATCTTTTTAAACATTATAAACAAATCATTAAGCACCTATCCACATTTATCACACAGTATTCTCCTTTTAATATTGTTTTGTGTGAAAATAGCAGAATCTAACACTAATGATCCTTTCACATGAGATTTACGAAACTAGTTCAATAATACAATATGCACTCGTTGCATATAGCACATGTTGTTTTAATATTATTAAACGTGACGTATACATTAATGAACGATCGTGCGATATCCTTTTCCCTTGTTGTTTACTGTTAATTGCAGTATATCACTTAAGTCATTAAAAAAATAACAATAATACATGTACACTCCTAGTAAGAGGCATTTTTTGTCCCTTAACATTCCAGTTTGACAGGTCATCAAATGTTCAATATGGGGCTTTTTATTTCAGTCTGCATTTATCACCGATCAGATTTTTCTACGACCAGAAAAAGCGTTTGTTTCTCCACTGCAGAAAATCCTACGTTGCTCCGAATGACTTTTAAAAAGTGATCTTCAACTTCCAAGTCAGTCCCACCGATCATACCGCCTGGAAACATTTTCAAATATTTAATCAGGTTGTACCGAATGAAGAACTCTTTTCCCATACATTTGTATTCGCTGGGTAGTTGGTTAAAACACTAGCCTGGCTAGTTTTTTAAACCGACCACCCAGTGTACCTGGATGTTTTCACATCATGCAAGTACTGTTGCTTATTATACCGCCGACTAATAAACTGTATATAATTAAATTTTTTGTGTGTTTCATCCGTCCTAAGTTATACTTCATCAACGAATAACAAATACGGGGGAAAAATATTTCCGATAGATTATTTAACTCCAGCAATGGCGGGAATCACACTCGACATATGGGACCGATCAATGACCCCTGTGGGAAAAATTCACGGGCTCGCACATAACTTAAAACAAATAGCCTCGTTCCGATTTAAATGGGGTGGTAGAATGATATCTACTATATTAGTTGAAGTTCTTTTAAAAATTATCTTCAGATAAAAGAAAATATCCCAGCTGGTAAGAAAATCCTCCCCCCCCCGCCCCCATTACATGGCCTGTCCCTAATTGCATTATTGTTATTATTGTGACCCGGTAACGAGTAAGAGCGACATCCTTCCTCAGTTTGTTTCTGGTTAGATGACTGACTATAATAGGCTTAAGAACAAAGACCCTAAGATACAGGCAAACATTTTCAACAACAAAAGGGAGCAAATACAATGTAATTTCTTGAACATGTAAATAATGCCGTCACTCGACGTAAATCGAATTGATTGTGTCGGCATCTTTGAAAAGTAAAATGAATCAGTGATATTTTTATGCAAGGTTTGAACGGAAGAAATGGGCAAAAGATGAATTGACTCATCAGTGGCAATATAGAATTTTACGCTTTGAAGAGCTTCAGAAGTCAGAGGTCATTCGGAGTAAACAGTCTCCATTTGGAAGGAATTGTGATAGTTGCAGGTGTAAATAATGCAAATTTTAGGTATGTTATATAAAAGTTTGTGTATACTGTAAATGGAGACCATAAAATTCTTGCATTTTTTATTAATAAGTTTATTAGTAAATATGAAACGAACTTAATACACATCTACCCTGGATGATGTCTGACCTTACGCAAAGGGACATCACTCGTAGAAAGTGTACATTAGTCTAATGATGAAAATACGTGGTAGAAAAATAAGCGTTTCCTTTGCTGTTAAATGAATCACAGTTTACACACGTCATTCACATTTGACAAAGGATATATCTGCTTATTTATTCCGCGGAGTCTGAGTACACATAACATCTGTGCGCAGAAAATATTAAGAATGATGATATTTCGTTAAAATTTGCCCCCTTTTTATAAGTATGAGACATGGTCAATATTATCTGAAGATTTACTGTCACCTTTGTTTTATAGCCCGTAATCAAAATGAAATATACTGTGTCTGTAAATAATGAAATTATTATTATTTAGACTCTATCACGATGAATGCTGTATTCTCTAATCATGTACCATATTGCAATTTGTTCCATTCAGTTAGGTTCAGTTGTTTGATTATTTTCCCAGAGTTTTTTTTTATAGTATCAAGAGATATATGCATAAAGACAAGTTATGCAAGAGATATACACATAAATACAAGCTATGCAAGAGATATACGCACAAAGACAAGCTATGTTAGAGATACACGCATAGAGACAAGCTATGCAAGAGATATACGCAGAGACAAGCTATGCAACAGATATACGCATAAAGACGAGCTATGCAACAGATATACGCATAAAGACGAGATATGCAAGAGATATACTCATAGAGACAAGCTATGCAAGAGATATTCACATAAAGATAAACTATGCAAGAGATATACGCGTAGAGACAAGCTATGCAAGAGATATACGCATAACGACAAGCGATGCAAGATATAAACATAAACACAAGGAATGGTGTTTAAACTGAAAATAATGACAGATTATACTGGAACATATGCATATCAAGAAGCGTAACTCGATCGGCCAGTAACGTCCTTGCAAAACAAGTTCCTATGAAGACGTTTGTATCAATATATAGATCTTTTACAGACTTGATTATGAACGACAGCCATGTAATTTTGTATCTGATTGGCTCAAGTTGTTATCAGTCTGGAAGAGTTATTTCAATCGATTTTTGTCGATTGTACAATAATAGACTTTATATCTTTAAGATCTTGGATGTGTTCAAAAATTTGTGACACCGATACGTGTCAAAAAGTGTTTTTGTTTTTGATCGGTGAAAATTAATACTGCAAACAGGCTTCATTTAAGGAGTTTTTGGTTATAGACCAGAATATCTGTTCTACGTTAGCACAAGTTTGTAATTGCCACTCCTTATAAACCACCTGGAGGATTTGCATGAAACTTTACATATACGTTTATCTCTTCCTCTTGTTGGTCCTAAATGAAAATGGTATTGCTCAGACATCCAATATGACCGTCACAGCAGCCATCTTATAAACCTTGATTTCTTGTGAACGGATGGTTGTATTAGCATTGTGTTTCACTAAATGACTTATATGATCCTAAATGAAAATGGTTCCGCTGGAACATTTAAGTTGACCGCAGCAGGGGCTATCTTGAAAATCTTGTCATTTCACGCCGAATGGATGGTCATTTCAATATTTCTTTTTTTTCACTAAAAAACTTACTTTTCAAATGATTGCTAGCGCAGCTTGGTCATTTTCACTACTGAGAGGTAAACTGAAAGAATGACAACAATAAGATTGGTACTTTAAAGATGCAATAGAGGACGAAAGATTAATGGCATAAAACCAAGTTGTAACTGAGGTTAATCTGCAGGAAATGTGTGAAAAAGGAAGGAATTTAGTTTGTTGCATATAATTATTTATTATATGCTCATTTTTGTCTCCGTTAACTTTACACTGCCCCATTTGTGCAATATTTTCAGATAGTGAACATCTTCATATCGCGTGCACGTGCATGACACGGGTGCTTAAATATAGTATAGTGTATTAGGAATTACTTTGTAAACAAACCATGTACACTCGTATAGTAGATTTTGGTTGATTAAATTTTATTTGTGAATGAACTAAAGCAGCTCCTTTCATCGATTTGAAAGTATAGATGATAAAGTTAACGATGTGGACGAGTTCACTTAGCCAGAAACGAAAACAAACGTGAGATACGCAGTAATTGAAAACACCGTTCTGATCATTGAAATAGTTATTTAGGAGAATATTCATATATTATCGTAAATAGAATGGTTAAGACTATGATGAGTGCTCTATAGGGCCTTAAAAATTATACCACAGAAAAGTAAATTGAGGCCAAGGGCTATCGCATATCTATTAGAGACGAACCATTTTACAAGTCTGTCAAAACACTAGATTCGAGAAATAAAAATGTAACTGAAGGAAACTAAGAGCATTAGAGCTAATAATCCGAGACGATGAAAATGTTTTATTTCCGCTGGGTAAATGGGGTGTCACATAACAGCTGCTTTTTAAATTCCCCAGTGTCAATATTTTGATACAATGTTAGGCTAGCGATAGAAGACACACTGTATGATGCAGATAATAGCGAGATGCAAGTGACCGGGCATAAGCATGTTTTCTTTAGCTGGTAATAAAAAATGTTAATAAATATACTTACATTTATGCAGCGTAAATTTTCTCGAAATGCGCGCGCGCGCGCGCGTGTGTGTGTGTGCGTGTGTGATTTGTATTTTTAACGTGGCTTTAATAATTTTTCAGTCATATCGCTACGATGTCTGCAGTGTAGCAGTTTATTGTGATGTCTAGCACCCAGTCACATTATCCCGATACCAGGCCGACCAGTCCTAACGCTAACCTCTTAATGTTGACCGCTAAGCGAGGCAGCTGTAAGTACCATTTTTATAAGTCTTTGTTATGACTCGGCCGGGTTTCGAATCCTCAAAATGTAACTTTTTTAGTTTGCTCTTCAAATCCGACCGACAAGTCCTGCAAAACAAGCAGCAGGGAGGGTGAACAGACCACTGTTACAATTAAGCCAGATTTTAGTGATAATTAAGGCAGAATCTGCCTCAATTATATACCGTTCGAGCAGACCCTCTTTTCTCTGTCTGCTCCAAAAATATCTCTTACATACATGTGGTCGCACCTTCCCTGCTGCTGTCAATTTAAAAAGAATCGTTAGCAGGGAGGGTGAACAGACCACTTTTTGCAGAACCTTTATTTTTGAAAAATAAGGGTTCCTACAAGGACTAAAAAAAGATTATGTTTCAAACAAAACGACTACGAACATAAACAGTTCCATAGAGCCTTTATTTTTGAAAAATGGAAATAAAAAAATATCACATAGATGTGGTCGCACACTCCCTGCTGCTGTCGATTTAAAAAGATTTCGGTTTAAAGTATTTTGTTTCCAAATAAAACAGATTACCACAAATTATTCTGTATTTAGAATTTATTATACTAATAAATGACAACCATAAGCGATTTGATGACATTAACTCGATTTTTTGATTTCCTCGATCGTAATAAAATTACTCAGGCTAAAAGTATCAATTACTTTCACGATAAATTAATTACTGATAAACAAGGAAATCAACATTACTTTGTTTATCCGAATAAATTCATCGGATTCAGATGTATCAACAATGAGGTTGTTCCTGTCACTGGTGTTAAAAATATTTTTAACGATACTACTTATCATTACATCAGATACATATTTGATGAAGAAATGAAGCAACGAAATCTTCTTCTTCGTGAACCCGAAGAATTTATAGAAAAACAACTTGGTAGATCATTATCCAAAGAAGAGAAGATCATAAGAAATATTATAATAGAAGATGATACTCACGAGGAAAAAAAATAATTACAGAAGATCTATTATCAGCTGTAATTAAATTATTATATCATTAATAATGATAGGCGAAGCTCACTCCGCTAAATTAGCAATCAAGAAATATCTACCTGTCCGTGATTCTGTCAGACAAAAATTACAAGCGCGTCAGCAAACACAAGAAGGATTTGCAGAAGCCGCAGAGGAATTATTTAAACCTATTACAAAAACTACTAAAGGTATTCTTCCCGCGTTGGAGAAAACCGCTGAAGCAACTGGAAAAATAGCAGAGCGAACTAAGAAAAAAAAAAAAAAAAAAAATTTTTGCGACAGCTTCCGGGTAAGATAGCTGCGGCTCAGCCACAATTACAAGAAGAAGTACAACAAGTACTTGATAGTGTTGACAAAGTTCGTGAGAAGGTTGGTGATGTAAAGGATCTTGTTACGCCAGAATCAAAACCAAGATCAAAACCACCAGCCCGATTTTCCAAAGAAGGTCATAGGATGCTTCAAAAAGACCCTGTAGCGCTTGCCGCAAGGGGATATCAACGTCATGGTGAATTATTAAATCCAAATACCGCTAGTGTTCCAAAGAAAAACTGGGTTCCTTTTGTATTTCGAAAGTCTCGTGGTATACCCAGAATTATCGATAAATACAGAAGTGATTTTGAAGATTTTGAGAGACAAGTCAAAGAGGCTGAAAGAGCGCCCTCACCGGAATACAGCCCACATTTTACCGAGGAAGAAGGAACAATTGGAAGTGGTATTGGTACAGGTACCAGGGGAAGTGGTTTTGTTACTTGTCCCGGTAATATCCTTGCTGACGTAGATAGATTAGAAATTTTAATTGGTGGAAAACGAGTTGGTAATAATTCTCCTGAAATTATCAACGAAATCTCATCATTTTGTCAACGATTATTTACAGGTGGTATTATGGACGTTGGCGTATATCGGTCACTCATTAATGAAATCGCTGATGATTATCACAGTGTTTAAACAGTTAGATATAATTATTATAATAGATAATCATACATGTTGCTCAACGTGGACCAACTATGGTCAGGGTGGTAAATTCAAGATTACCTGTATACAAGAAATGTTACGGAGATGGACTTGGTGATGTTGTTCAAGGTTTATTTAGAAGAATAGCCCCAATAGCAATACCAATCGCAAAGCAACTAGGAATGAAAGCTATTGACGTTATTCGTGAAAAAGGTATTAGCGTTGCTGGTGACGTTACTAGTAAAGCATTTTCTGCAATCAAGGATAGATTATTACGATTAGTACGTAGACCACAAATAGTCCGACCCCCACCAGTAAAATTACCCAGCACTGAAGTGATGCCTGCACACGTTAGTAAAATAATAAATCAAGCCGCAAATCAAAAAGTAGCAGAGTTAGTCGATGAAAAGGAAAAAAATATATCAGCAAGTCTGATGGCAGGTAGCGGTCTTCGTATTAGACGATGACCAATAACATAAATATGTTCAAACGCATGCCTGATACCGCATTTGACATTGACGCACCGGTTCTTAAAGATGAATCAGTAAGTGATTATCAATATTATTCTTACGACGCACGACAGCCAAATCAGCGTGTACAAATCGAATTACAAGTTCAAGATACAAGTAGATATTTCTTGCCCGCTGAAGCATTTATCGAAGTAAAAGGTGAAATTTTAAAAAAAGATGATACTGAATACGGAGCCAATGATAATATTGGTTTTGTTAATAATGGCATCATGGCGTTGTTCGACAGCGCCACGTACATGATCGACGAAAGAAATATTGAATCGATTCAAAAAGATGTTGACGTTGCTACGACGATACTTGGCCTTGCAAGATGCAGCGACGATTATTCAAGATCAGCTGGTCCATCAATGATGTTTATCAAGGACACTTCTGATCATCCTAACTACGTACCATATGATATAAGGCGACCAAGAAACTTTGCCAATAACGCCGACGCTGACGTTGCTCCGATGGTTCATGGTGCTAATGCAAATTTCAACTTGGGATTCACAGCACGTCGAGCAATGTTGCAGGGTGGAAGCAGAAGATTTTCTTGCGCGATTCCACTATCACATATTTTTGGATTCTGCATACACGTTAGAAAAGTTATTTTCGGAGCCAAACATACAATTGTACTAGTACGAAAAGCAACCGACGATGATGCAATATGGCGACCTGCTGGTGATGCTGGTAAGGTAATTCTGACAAAACTTTCATTGTGGATGCCAGTAATGACTCCAGCGATACCTGAAGAACAAAGGTTACTCGCTTTCATGGGCAGCGGCGGCAAGTCGACGCTATCATGGTTAACAACAACCACAGATGCTGTTCAAAGCACAATTAATGGTTTATTTGCATGGCAGATAGCATCACAACAGGATATCTTTGCTCCGCGACATATATTCGTTGCGCTTCAAGATGCTGCACGAGTAAATGATCAAACGCGAAGTATTATGATATTTGACAAACTCAAAGGTTTCATTGAGAACAAATGGACATCAAGAACCATCGAAGGATATTTTGTTGAATTTCGAGCAAAATCATGTGGCGCGTGCATATCATCGATTGATGTCGTTTATGGGGCGTATTCAAAATGTTGATACTGGTTTACAAATATCACAGCTAGATTTTACAACGCTGTACCCGATTTATTACTTTTCGCTGGAACATTTGGATTTGTTTAGACAGTCCGTCGTTGACATACATTTTCGAGCTCGTGTGACGCGAAGAGCTATTGCTAATTACAGAGCAATCGCCGCTATACTCAGCGATAAAACAATGTTACTTGAAGGTGTTGGTGGTCGCATGAGAGTCGTTGATGCTCCAGTAGAAAATATGCAAGCATTAATTTAGAAGTCAAATATATATCATAAATGTCATATCATCATGTTAGTGTCAGTCTGACTACTAGTCAGATTAAAAGACTTCAGTCAGCATCAGAGAATCGATGTGGAACAAAAATATCATTAAAACAAGAACAAATCGCAGGTGGCCAAAATAAATTATCTCTGACAGAACGCCAGTTCAAGCATTTCAATGAAGCTAAGCAATCAAAGAAAGGTATACGAGTAAATCATTCTGCGGATGCTGTCAGCGACATCGTTAAGACTGGTGGTATATTTCCACATCTTGCAGCTATCCCAGCGTTAATAGCTGCTGCCGCTCCAGCTGTTGCAAAAGCTGCTGCGTTAGGTGCAGTTGGGACAGCTGCTGGAATGGCGCTGAAAAAAGCAACTGGACAAGGATTAAAAAAAAAAAAAGAAACGAAGAGGTCACGGTCTGAGACTTCCAGGGTCTCGATACGGAAAGGGATTAAGACTTCCAGGGACTCGCTGATTTTCCCGATGTCTAACTTTGATTTACTCGATGCTGCTAAGCAACTAAATATAAAGAATTTCAGAGGTGTTTTTATGCGTGATCAATTACCGAAATATCCAAATCTGATTGAAACAGGTATTATTAATCTCGATAAAAGCTCTGGTCGTGGCACTCACTGGGTTGCGTACGCGATTGATCCACGGGGTATTATTTATTTCGATTTGTACGGACAGGCACCACTAAAAGAATTTTTAAAATATATCGACAGACTTCAGAGTATTCCAATCTGGTATTCAACGCTACCAACACAAAAAATAACCGACCCGCCGATATGTGGCCGTGAAGCACTGGCGGTACTTGATGCTGTATCAAGATCAACTAAACCACCTCATAAGGCTGTACACGAATATACGATTTCTGTTTTAAATAATCGCTAATCATATAATGGTAGATATTTACGGAAGATCAGCTAAAACTAAAACCCAACAAGCACCAGGTGAGGATTTACTCAAGCGAGTAACACGGCAGATCAATGATGAGTTATCTGACCTGCTCAATCTTGCCAACGTTGATCCAAAACTTGTTGCATTCCAAAACCGTGAAGGAAAATTGAAGACAAGTAATATTTCAATCAACGATATTATTATTCGTAATCGATTATCGCGAGAACGTCTTGTTGCTGTATGTGACAAAGAGGGCAAACTTGTTCCTAGTGTTGTTACTCCGTCGTCGATCCGAGATAGCATAAGTGAACGAGTGTTAAAAGCCGGCGATATAATGAATGGCGTCATTAACATGAATAACAATAAAATTATTAATGTAGGAGAACCAACAGATAATCTCGACGCTGCAACAAAAAATATGTAGACGATAACAATATTCCGATGACAACTTCGTTGTCGACGATCAATGATGGAATAACCGCACTTAGAACTGAATTTTATAATCACATACAACTATTTATGAATTTTTGCAGAAACGTAAACAGAACCACTAATGATTTTTTTGGAAGTCCACCAACCGTTGATATTAAACTCGCAGACGTTAACATGAAACTCAACGATATTGTCAGTGGAATTTTTAGCATCGTTCAAAAAACCAATCTGATTAAAATTCCACACAAACAAATTAACAATATCGTGTACACAGTATCATCAGGATCATCAACATGGACACCAAGCGTGTATCAAACATACCGCAGGAGTAACTGGCGTGTACAGGCTGTCCGTGTCCAGCTCTGCAAAATTCAGGATATATACCATGTATCTATGGCGTCATTCAACCGATAATTTTTCTGGAACCGTGTCTGTAGTGTTAAATAAAGATACCGAAGAAACATTTATGCTGGTATCAGATTATTAAAAATTAACCTCGGCGTCCTACTGGTGGTGCATAGAATTTGTCGCTGAAACACCACAATTAATTACTTAATACAATATAATGATAGACGTTCAGCGATACAGATACGATCAAGTAACGACATGGCAGAATAAACTAAAAACTATCATCGATGATTATACAGCAAAAATAAAGAAATATCGTAGACGTGCGGTTGTCGTTGATATCATCGTTTATTCGGTTTCCGCGATTTTTGCTGGAACAGGCGTAGTATTATCAACGCTGACGATGACAGCGCCGATCATTGTAACAATTGTTGTTTCATCGTCAACCACGATCGCTGGAATATTTAATATTGTCGCGAAAAAGATAAATACGTGTACAAATGAAAAATTGAACGAGTACACGATGAAATTACATACTGCAACTGTAGCATATTCCAAATTATCGTCGATGATTTCTTCGTCTCTCAACGATGGAATAATATCCGATGAAGAATTCAGTATTATAATAGAGATCTACAATGAAGTATTTAATGAAAAAATTCCTGAACAGGATTTAAAACAATAATAGTATAATAATGACAACGTCCTTGACTGAATCAAGGGAATTATTAAAACAGATCGTCACTAATACTGCTCCAGTAAGAACCACAATGATATCGGCGAGTTCAACTAATCCTGAATTCAGTATTAATTTTCCGACCGCAATGTCAGCAAGCGAAATAGCATTAGCGCAATTACGGGTTTATTATAGTTGGCCAAATATTAGGTCAAAATCGTTTGGTGGACTACAACCGAATAATTCATTAGTATTTGCAAATAAAAATAAACCCGATTGGACTCCTGATTGGCAAGTAGTTAGTATTCCAACGGGCAGTTATCAAATAGAACAGATCAATGAAGAATTCCAACGCAGAATTAAATCCATCACAGGAAAAGAATCAAAGATTGCCATTACTGTTCATGAGCCAACACTGTCTTCGGCCGTTGAAATATTATCACCAGATTACGCTGTGGACATATATCAGAGTTCAGTCAGATCAGTATTAGGATGGCCAGAAATCCCACCGGTTTATTTCAGACCACCAGAACCACGCCGAGATTAATTTCTGACAACTGATTGAAAATTTATCAAGATTCCAGATTACCGAAATGATATTCCGTGGACCATTAATAAATTTTTTACTGATGGACAAAAAGAAATTCCTGATCTGAGAAGAGACGAAAATATGAAAGATCTAAAAATTATCACTGTTACGATCCCAAACGCATTAGATGAATTTAACCGGATGTTTACCAGTGTCAAAAATTTAATCGTTGATCGGATATATTATTACAGCGATGATGTGAAAAAAAAATATCATAGAAGCAATTCAGCATCTGAATTTAATATCATTTGATTACGAATATACTACACATATTTTAGTCAAAAATGCGTATAAATATCATAAAGACCCAGAAAATGCGAAAGACGTAATTAAGAAAGTTTACGAAGAAACATAAACTGAACATAAAATCGGTCAATTCAAACAATTAATGATTGATCTTGTCAAGGAAAATTTTCAAAAAATCCCTGAATCATGGAGAAAAATAGCCCCACCGGCAAATGTTCTAAGACATAATAACGATCAGTAGGGGGGCGGCCGTCACATTTCGCCGGGTATCGTTAATATCACATCAACGATCGCTGTCAATCTAGTATGTGATGTCATCGACGGAAGTTATCAAGTTGACACTGAAATATCCAACCAAGCCCAACAAGGATACATTCTGTATTCATTTACACCCCAAGTCCCACCAGGTTATTTGATTGTATCAGAACCAATCAATGTTGTTTATCTAAAATGTCATAATCCACTCTTATCGCGGATACATTTCAAACTTACTGACCAGACTGGCCACTTGCTCGATCTCAGGTCAGAGACGTTAAATGTAAACCTGTATGTAAGATCGTAGATCTCACGCTCATAGAGCGTCATCGTAGAAAACACCAAGCAAAAAAAAAATTGTCCCCCTTGACAATGTCAAGGACAACGTCAAGGACTAAGTGAAGGATAAAATATTTTTTTTTTACCCTGTGATTTTATCAGGATCAGAAATGAATTATCCTGGCACAACGTCCGTAACAACGTCCGTGACTATGTCATTGATGACACTATTAGTTTCGTTGTCAACGTCACTATGGTCACTTTCACTATGATTAGAGTCACACTCGTCCTTATCTTTAGCCAGTAACTCTTCCGTCATCGACATAATATCACTCAGCTGTTTATACGAGCGTGTACAATTCTTTTTGTTTCGAATTCGTGAGATAATTCTGACCTAACCTTTTCGATTGAACGTGAAAGAGGAACAAATAATTTCACTTGCGTATCCGTGATTGCTGCCAGCGACTGTAACATCGCTTGCTGGATCAACTTTATGAATCTATAATCGGAGGGCAGCGTATATCTACCATCTGACTTTCGAAATTGTAATGATTCAAAATCACTCATAATTTTTTCAGGATCAAGCTCATCAGATATTTTTATACCGCTGTGTTGTAATTGCTTAATAGCAGCAATAATAGCATTAATATTTTCATGACTCAATGTATAAAAGTCATTTGTTTAAATAAATTTATTTTTTTGAAATCATTTTTCTGAATTAATTTAATAATTTTGATGGGATAATTACACGACCGAAATTGAGGAATTCTGACGAAATTCATTGATTTTGATGGGCTATTTGCACGACTAAATGAAGAAATCTCAACAAATTTTACTGATTTCCAGTGTTTCATAAAAATAAAATAATTTCAGAAATATATTATAAATAAAATAATTTACGAAACATTCCGTAAAATTAAGAAAATACAGCAAATCTGAGTAAATTTATTGATTTTGATGGGGTATTTGCACGAGTAAATAAAAAAAATTTCAGTGAATTCATGATTTTTCTGAATAAATATATTTCTGATAATTTCAGAAGACAAGAATAAATTTATAATCCATCTATTATTCTTTCTTGTGTATTCTCGCTCTGTAATCATCGGCGCGCACGTTCATCACGTGAGACAGGCATGATGGAACATAATCGTCGTGAGAACCCTTTTCCTGCGTAAATTCTATCAATGAATTCTACACAAGTAACACCATCTCTTTCAGTAATCTTGACTTTAGTCCACGGAGGTAATTTATCAGCAATAGAGATTTTATCTCTGTCGTAAATAATAAAATTTGTATTCATTATTATTAATTGTATGCTTTTAATTAATTATTAGCGTATCCAAATTTGATCCTCTGCTTAAATTTCTTTGAGAACGTTGATTTAATTATTTTTTTTGCAACACGTTGTACTGAAGGTATAACAATATCAAAATACTTACCAGCCGAAGTCATCGATGGAAAGATTATTTATTCACCTGTTTCTGTATTCATAGATATAACTGATCTTGGAGAATTATTATTATGACCGGTTCTTCCTAATTTACAATTTTGACTTTATGTAACGATACGTAAATTTTCTAAGGAGTTATCTTTTATATCTGAATTGACATGATCGATTACAAATCCTTCTTCGATCGGACCATTAAAACACTCGTAGATGAATCTATGAGAGTGATACATTTTGTTATTCCCAGCATTAAATCTCAGGTATCCAGTATTAGTAATATTACCAACTGGTTTTTTTCATTGACAGTGTCTGACAATACCACTACGAGATGCCTCATAATTCTTAATGATGGGATGTTTCACAAACTCATTCTGCTCCATTTATATATAATATCATTCTTCTAAATGATTATTCTGAAACCTAACCAAATAATCCTCTATGGTTTTAAACGGAGACGCCGATGGTCCATATTTCTCATTGTAATACCGCATCATCTCTCTATATTTTTTACCGCCACATTGCACGCATAATTGAGTTTTTCCTCTGACTCCAACACCGCATCGAACGCAAGGTTTTGGTCCTGTGCTTCCTCTACGAAAACTCTGCATGTGGTATCCGCAGAATTCTTTTACACATGGCTTATTGCAGCGAAATGAAAACCCGATCATTAGCCAGTTGCGTTTGTTATTTGTTTGTATGATTATATTATGAATAAAAAATCTAATTAAATAAATCCTGTCTTAATTATTATATGGAGGAATTTAAGAGATTGTCTGTAATCGAACCCTCTAGAGCAAGATTTGATCTTGATTAATTACCAAAATTCAAATCTAAATACTCAGTGCAAGACCTATGATGATATAACCGATCGTATTCGTGAAGCTAAAAATGAATTTCGGGATGATGGTGCTACTCATACTTGGTCGTCATTCAGAATCAGAGATACCGTCGATACAAGAATAAATGACGAACGAGGAAGAAGTATTATCAGTTACCTTGATAATCAGCGATATATTATTCTGATCAAATTTATTGTGCAGACGGATGATGACATTTGGATTATCCGTGATAAACGTGAACCTGTCAGAGTAACACAATCAGGACAAACTGTTATATTGGATAACAAATCCAAGCCAGGTATATTAACTGGTATTGATAAACCGTATTATGAACGAGAATATCCTGTAACCGCAGTTGTTTATGCGATATATCCATTAAATGATAAACCCAGCGTTGAAAATCTTAAACCGATGAAATTATCAAGATTAAATTTTGTAGCTGAGCGAGTTATGGAACATTTCAAAAAAGCAATACGTGGGAATGGCTTAACAGATATAAGGCGTAAAAAAATGAACTCATAGGCAGAAACAGTTAAGAATACTGGAGCATCTATTAAGGATGTCGCTGAACTAGAAAAAAAAATTAAAATTTCCAATAACAGTAAGAACACTAACCGGAGAGATTTTATATGCGTCAAAATACACATCAAGAGGAGCTCCAATAACAATCATTGATCATAATGCACATGCATGGACTGATGCTGTAACAATATTTCCACGAGATAGAATAGTCAGATTTTATGATGATTATATATTTGATGCTATCAGTGATATCAGTAAGAATGATCCTGTATATGTTTGGTTATTTCAGAGTTCAGAATCCGTAAATTATGATCAATTTGTAAAACCTAATGGAGAGATTTACCGTAAAGAATCTCTCCATGAAGAAATGAAGAATCTTGCACTGAAATACAATTCTGTTGATGTTGAAGTTGAACGATTATTGAATAATTGTTTTACAGTTCCATCAGTTGCTGCTCACATCGCTCAGGAGAAAAAATCATGGAAACCAACACGATCAGAATTCCTTGAAGATATTCAGCATAGTTGTGTCGAATATGGACATGGCGGATTATGGAATACCAAATACGATCTTCATAAAGTTATATCGGTTGATATGGTTGCGTGTTATCCTGGGAGTTTTTTTGGATACGGAGACTGTTCTGAATATTTTGAAAGATTCGGACATCCGACACATGAAATGACGAGAGTTGCGATAAATGGACCATTACCTGATTTTGATTTAACTGGATTCGCTTGTGTAAAATCATTTAAATTTTGTAATAATCTTCATCCGATCGTTTATGCGTGGTTTGCTAGATATTTCTCAGAAACATATTGGGTTCCAATAGTGCTATTACGATACATGCTTGATACTGGAATCTTTTTGTCGTTGAGCGTAAGTGAAGCTATTATATCATATCATCCGCAGAAACAAGTTTGGTTACCACAGCAAAAGAAATATTCACCGACAGATCCAGATGAAGACTGGGATATAATTGATTATGAAAATAAAGTTGCAAAAGATCTCGGTAGAAAAATAATTGGTAAATTTACTCAAAGTGGTTCGTATGATCATAAACGACATTGTACAAGATTAATCATGGATGATGCTGAGTTAGATTTTATAATTACTGATACAACGAACAAAGGAACATTCATAAGCAGAAGCAATGCTTATTCAGCAGACGGAATTAAATTAGGTACAATCGTGAGTAATATCGATGGTGAGTCACCGCAATTTACTCATTTAAGATCTTCTATGCTCGCTTACGTTTCTATAAATTTATTATCGATGATAAATAGATTTCCTTGTTACGCTGTCAGAGTTGCTACGGATTCATTTTATATAAATAGCGCGTACGTGGATTTGGTAAAACCGTTACTCGGTAATGGTGAATGGGGATCATGGAGAATAAAACAAGAGAATATACTTGATTATTCCGAATCAGCAGACGTTGATATCAAAGAAATATACTACGGTAATGACAATCAAATACCAGTATCAACATCACCATCTGTATTTGATCCCGTGGCTAAACATAAAACCATTTATCTCAATGGACCTGGAGGTTCTGGTAAAACAACACGTGCCATTGAATTATTTCATCAGAGTCAAGATATGATTGTGTTGACACCTACACACAGACTAGCAAGAGAAATAAAACAATGAGGAGTAAAATCATGTACATATCATAGTTTCTTCAGATGGTGTGGAGATACATGGACACCTGAGCGAATGGGTGAGAAATATATTCCGAAAATCATCATCTGGGATGAGATTTGTACGGTGTCGTTAGAAACACTAAAAATATTTCTTAATTGGTTATTAACGAAAAATACTGCGGTAATTATGTGCGGCGATCATGGTCAACCACCACCTTTCGTCGGTCAATCTCCACATGAGTGGTTAAAATCATTTGTGGATTATTATGAAGAAATAAATGATGATCATAGAGCTATTGATGAACCTCTGAACGAATTTAAAAGATTAATCAGACTGCAACCAGATAGAATACAGTGTGAAATAGCGCGTGAAATATTTCCAGAAACTCTCATCGATGATGTCTGGAATCTGTGGACACCAAATGATTTAATAGTTGCTAGTAGAAAAATAATTCGTGATGAATTACAGGAGAAATTATTTATATTACACAAAGAAAAATTCTCAAATCTACTTGTGCCATTGTGTTATCGCCCAGCAGATACTCGACTACAGAATGTTGAGGTTGAAATTCCAGGACGGGACACTGAAAGTGTCCAGAAACAGAATCTCGTACTAAATGATATTGTTTTAGTTGATATTGATGTTGTTGAAAGCGCGTTGAGTATGAATAACTCACCGTGGAAATTGGGATATGCCATAACGATTTACTCGTCACAAAGACTAACTATTACTGATACAAATATCTGGATTGTCGATGACAGAATCGAGTGGTCAAATTTAGTTTATCTCGCAGTATCTAGAGTCAGGACAACATCTCAACTGCACAGAGTTGTCATAGACTCCACAGAAAATAATAATCAAACTGTTAGTGTTGAAGTAATAAGAAAAAAATTATCAAGTTATAAACGATGCGAAAAAAAAAAATAATCATGATTTTGATGTCGATGTTGAATTTATTATGACGCTAAAACAACAACAGAATAATGGTTGTATAATTTGTAACTGTCACATGTTGTGGAAGTATTCGAGTAATAATCCAAAACAATTTACCTTGGATAGAATTAATAGTGATCTTGGTCATACACGTGGTAATGTCATACTGACATGCCTTGAATGCAATCGACGTCGGGGTTCCAATTTACAAAAGTGAACGCGGTGGTAAATGTGTGTCTTCAAGAATTACTTGTAATTGTTCACGTACAAATCCACGCTGAGGAGCAGTTGAATCTAATCTGTAGATTGTGGGTCTACCCGCGGATCTAACCACGCTAGAAATTTTATGTGTAGTCACACTCCAGATAGGATCAGTTGCTCTTTTTTTACCCCCTTCGAGTTCACCAGGTTCATATAGATGTCTTACAGTCACATTGCCTAATACTGGTTGAGATTGTATGATTTTGTTCCGAGGTATTGTATATTTTTCCGTAATCGCATCAATCGGTTTCATAGAAGTTGCACGAGTAATCTCATTATTTAACGCAGCTATTACACTCGGTAATCTTGCAACCCATTCACGAGATCTCATGTCGCTCTGAATTATTTCCTTTGCATACTGGTATCCAAATAACCACTCAGCGAGTGTTCGATTAAATCTTTCAACGATTGCCTGACCACGACGAATTGTAGTTTGTCCTCGTCTGATTTTGACGCTATGTTGTTTCATCAGCGATGATACTTCACCGAGAAATTCTTTGCCAGGATCAACCAGTAATAATTCTGGCCATCGTAAAGGTCCTCGCTGATAAATTTGTTTAAACGCAGAGGCAACTTCAGATGTTATTTTTGTTGATAATGGTTCCGCTTCTTTATATCTACTTGCAATATCAACGACAGTTAACGCGTATTTGTAGGTGCGTGATTGACGCCCAGGTGTTTTAATGGTATCATGTGGTAAAAACAAAATATCTGCTTGATGAACTTCATTGGGAACCCTGACATCAAAATACGTGTACTGAATTTTTTTAGGTGGACGTAGATAGATTTGCCATATTGCTTGTCGTGATAACCACGCTGCAGCAACAGCTCGTGAGACTTTTGCTGCTGTAGCGAGTTTACTAATCGCTGCTCTGCCCTTCCAATATCCTTTTGGGCTATAATAAATGGACTCCATTATAATAATCATATAATTAATTACCAGCACCTAGCATTATTTTACCTTTCATAGCAGTTTTTACTAGAAAACTAGCGAGTTTTTCTCTGAGAGATTTATTCTTTATAGAATTTAACGCATTAATCAACTTCATATCTGCAAGATGTCGTTGTTGTAAATCCTTGCTTTTATACGCAACATCATGAACATGACACGCTTGATCAATCTTATTTATTGGATACTCTCCTGGTCTTGGTTGATCTTGATCATCAAGTGGAATATCAAGTCGAGTTCCAGGACCACAATAATTGTATTCGGGTAGGTGTTTTTCCCCGGGATATTTCACCCACGGAACCCCTGGTAATTTTCCCAACAAAGCGGCGATATCACCTCCTGTCTTTGTGCTGAACGAAATAAATTTGTATTTTTTTGTGGCACATTTTTCACATTTACCTGTAAGTGCACGCCTTTTATTTTTTGTTATTGTTGTTGTTAATCCAGTGGTGGGGGTGGTTGCCTTGCATCGAACACAATATAAATTCATATTATTTATCATATGAATATAATTGACTTTTCAGCGACACGAAAACAAGAACTAGTCAAGCATCACCCAGCATTACCAAATTCTATTAGGGCAATCATAATAGGTCCATCTGGATCAGGCAAAACACAATTATTGCTTAATTTGATAATGAGATGGCTCAAGTGGGATAAATTATATTTAGTAGCTCCATCCGTAGATGATCAGCGATGCTATGAATTACTTAAGGATTTTAATGAAAATGCAAAGTCTTTTAATGACAACGGCGACAATATTATTGATTTTATTACCGATATTGATGAAGCCCCATGCGTAGACGACCTTGACGGATTTATTAACAATCTTGTGGTATACGATGATGTAATGCTGGATAAACAATCAAATCCTGCCCGGATATTTTCCAGAGAGAGACATAAAAACACAGACGTGATTTATGTTACCCAGCGTTATACACAAATTCCAAAAGTGATCAGGGATAACTGTAATATTTTAGTTGTGTTTAATGGAGTCGATACACATATGCTGCGAAATATTCATCAAACTTGGTGTTCAGAGGATATGGACATGATTAAATTTAAAAATTTCTTTTCAAAAGCACAAGCTACCCCGTTTGGTTTCATAACCATAAATTTACATGACCCTAGATCGAGGTATCGTATAGGTATTGATAGAATTTTTGGTCCTTGATTTTATCAGCCTTGACATTGTGAAGGGAAATAATTCTGTCACAACGATAGAATAATTAAGCAGTTATTTCCCCTGACACTGTCAAGGATATAGCGTAACCTGTATCTTAACTGCGCAAAAAACCGCAACATGTAGAATCAGTAATTGTATCTGTGTTTAGTGAAAAATACCTATGAAAAAGTACTTACTCCATTGATAGAAGTCTCATCCCCTTGACACAATCAAGAATATAATCACAATTACTGTAGTAAATCCGTGTGAATAAACAGCACATACGTATCGCCTAAAACAGACCTGCAAACTACGTCAGTATTGATTTATGCATAACATTTCATTCCTATACATGTGGTTATCGAAACTACGGTATATTATTGATTTTTGCGATTTATTCAGAATCTGTTTATCGCCGGTGACATGGAGATAGATAGCTTATGTTTATTTTTGAAACGTATATTTGTAAGTGGAACATGGTGCAGTGGTAGCACGTCTGGATCTCGTACTCGGACATATGTCGGGGGTGGCGTTAGGATGCCGTTTTCTTTAATAATTATTATTTACTTAATAATTAGGGGCGTAAGCAAGCCCCATGAGATTTCATGTAACCTCGCCAACGTCAAACAACGTGGCGAGTGCAGTTTTGCACTTACCCCGGGGTTTGATTTGGGGGGAGGGGTTACATGAAATCGCAATGCCTAGACAGCCCTCTGAATTTCTAATATTTCGTTTCGCACATTAGGAATTCGCTGGAGGCGTGTCTATGCGCTTACGCCCCTAAAATAAACAGCAGGGTGATGTGAACTCGTGACCTTGGGACCTCACTGAAGGGTACCCACATAGGGGCATTCAGAAAGAATGTCCGCCGGACCAAAAAGTCTCAATAAGGTGCCTGTGGACCGTAAGACAGGTCTTAAGCGATGAAAGAGTGCCTGTGGGCCAATGGTCCCCCAACAAGGACTCTTAGAATCTTATTTTCAAAAATAAAGGCTCTATGAAACTGTTTATGTTCGTAGTCGTTTTGTTTCAAACATAATCTTTTTTTTAGCCCTTGTAGGAACCCTTATTTTTCAAAAATAAAGGTTCTGCAAAAAGTGGTCTGTTCACCCTCCCTGTTAACGATTCTTTTCAAATCGACAGCAGCAGGGAGGGTGCGACCACATGTATGTAAGAGATATTTTTGGAGCAGACAGAGAAAAGAGGGTCTGCTCGAACGGTATATAATTGAGGCAGATTCTGCCTTAATTATCACTAAAATCTGGCTTAATTGTAACAGTGGTCTGTTCACCCTCCCTGCTGCTAAACATGATACACACAGAAGCTGTACTGGAATTTCGAGTAGTCTACATTTCCAGATGAAATTCATTCTCCTTACTACACTGAATTGACCTAATAATTTAGTCCCTCATAATCAGAAAAGCATAATCGAGTTGGATCAACATAGAAACAAGATCCATGCGCATCCATTCACAATATAACTCTAAATTTCAATTTTGAGTAAATCAAAACGACAACTTTTTTTGAAACTGATGTAGAGCGCGCGATTAAGTTAAAAGGTCGCTGGACGGAGCTACATGCGCATGAATACTGTTATTGTGTATTTATTTTGAAATAAAGCTTAAATTCAATTACATTGTTTCTTGTAATGTCTTTTATTATTAAGCCTTAGGCAGTTAAACAAAATGAGCATACAAGAAAAAGATTACTGCATTGGTATGGGAAAATATGAACATATTTTGACATACAAATGCAGTAATCTATAATTCTTGCAAGGTGTGTTTTGATAAGCCATTTTTAAACACATTATTCTGTATATGAAGTGACGGCACTGTTTTGGTATAGGACTGAATTTTATTTGGTTGCACATACGAGAAAGTTTTTAAAATCACAAAGAAGAAAATGACTTAAGCAGTAGTAAAAGGATAAAAAATGTATTTTCTAAAGGGATGAGTAACTATTACCTACGTTGCCTAGTGTGTATATATACCATAAGGAGCACAACCTTGAAATAAAGCTGAATGGAACATATGTACATAAACACCAATGTCAATAGGATACAAAGATGAAATATAAGTATGTCTATTATGTATGAAAAGAGAGTAGCTGGAGAGTAGGGCATGTTGGTTCTGACATCAGCTTTCATAAATTTAGCATATTTCAATACTAAATGAGTTAAAGTTGTTAAATGCTTAAAAGTCATGGTTCATAAACTAAATATAATAAATACAAATGTTCACATCAACTAAATACAATAAACACATATGCCTGCATCAACTAAATATAATAAATACAGATGTTCGCATCAACGAATACAATAAACACGCATGATCGCATCAATTAAATATAATAAACACAGATGTTAGAATCAATTAAATATAATAAAAACAGATGTTAGCATCAACTAAATGTAATAAACACAGATGTTAGCATCAACTAAATATAACAAACCAAGACGTTCGCATCAACTATATATGATAAACATATATGTTCGCATCAACAATATTAAAAAAACACAGATGTTCGCACCAACTAAATCATCTAAGTATAACAAACACAGATGTTCGCATCAACTAAATTTAACAAGCAAAGATGTTTGCATGAACTAAATATAACAAGCAGAGATGTTCACATCAACTAAATATAATAAACACAGATGCTCACGCTATTCTTTCGATAATGAAAATGCTTCTTGCTGTATCAATAACACCAAGGAAACATTTAAAATGATACTAGCTATGCAACATCCAATGTTATTTATATGATAAAAAATATGGTGTAAAACCCAGTCAGCAAATATCTAAACACACAAAGAAAAAATTTGACTTAAATAATTTATCGATCCATCTTTTTAATAATTTTTCACATAAGGCAGTTGATACTGCTAATTCGGAAATGGAACATCTCTTTAAAGAAATATATAGCATTCACCGTTTTAATACTGTCTATCCAGTGGGCTGATATTATAAGATTATGTAAGGATTTCACAGATGATTTTGTTGTATTTGGTTACTTCGATTGCTTTTGGTGTGGGTCAGAAACACTTTCTCAAATATTGATTTGTTGGGCTGTGTTTTGCCTGCAATGTTTGGGGATATTTCTAATATTGAGCGGTAACCTATACAACTGGGCTGTTTTCTTCTTTTTTATTAATAAAATGTTATTGACATATTTACATGATAAAAGATACAAAAATGTATCAACAATAATATGTACATAATTTTATATATTTTTGCGACGCTGTGGTCTTATACTAAGTAATAAAAAGAAGCAAACCCAACAAGTTTTTGTAAGAAATAATTTAATTCTCTAAGCTATAAATTGAAAATTTAAGAGGAACTTACAGTCTTGTGAATTAAATTTACATAAATGCTAAAAATTACATCACAAGTAAAAAAATAATAGAGTGTTTGGAATGAATTCCAGGTCCTGAATGTGCTGAAGTGCCAACAGTCTTGATGCGTCACAATGGCATTGTCCAGAACTCGTTTGAATGAATTCACAATAATCCCAGAATCGTGTTTAGTCAAACCACAGTAATATCAGCACTACAAGAATTTAATAAATTAAATAAATGATTCCTATCAAATTAATTCTAAGCACAACATTAAATAGATGTGCAGAATTATATTAAAACAAGAACAATGCTAGGAAATAGGAATAAGGAATTAATCACTTTTCAATTCATATACATCTCCACTACTTTATTAAGACTATGTCGCAATACCTCCCACGTTACTTATTTCGCAATACATCCCATCTGACTTAATCATCGAATGTGAAATTACCCAAAAATATGCACAGGTTCATTTACTAAAACTCAATCCCATATCAACAACCTATTTATAGTTCATTCTCTAAAAGCTGAATATATAGTCATTTACCAAAGGCTAAAGAACACACACACACACGCATATATATATATATATATATATATATATATATATATATAAATATATATATATATATATATATATATATATATATATATATATATATATATATATATATTAATTTGGTATAGATGCAACGTTGACACCTCATGTTGGCAGTTATTGTAAAAATCAACTTTGCCACTTTAACACACACACACACACACACACACACACACACACACTTTGTGAGTGTTTACACAAAAGAACTTTCCAGTTAATGGCTAAATAGTAGTTCACTTGAAGTTTGATATCAGTTAACTAGTTCAGTTGAAGTTAGGTATGATATTGAATACAAAATAAATATTTATTACGCCGTGAATAAAATCTAAAGTTTAAAATCTAACGTACCATTTCTGCCTTACAATATATTATATTTAATACAGTTGAAGTAGGTAACCTGGGAATTTCAATAAACGAATAGTCTTCTTTCAGTTTGTTCAACAAAAAGATCAACACTTTTAGTAAAATATAACATCCTTTTGTAGTAAGTCAAACTTTTTAAATAACGTTTTTGAAACATGTTAATTCTTTGATTAGTATGAACATTTTTCCTATGTTCCGGTAATTTCATTTTGATTTCGGTACTTCTCTCTCTTTTTGGTTTGTTCCAGTAAATCAAGTTACCCAACCCCTTGTGACTGTGTGTAAATCTCTTGTTGTAGTATAATAGTGTGTTTTCACCTTTCGAATGTAATTAAAATTAGTTGCTACCGCATTCTCTTTGAGTTTAGGTCTAACATTTTCGTACTCAAATCTTGTTATCATCTCCAGGTACCTCGCAAATTCAATGTGCTCAAAATGAACTGAGCACAATCTTGAATGCTCCTTCACCTCAAAGTCTATCCAAATAACAAATATTAGAGTAGGTGTCTTACTTGTCGGACTAAGCCCACCTTAGCCTCTAAATCCAAATAACCTGAATCTTTCATTCTTAGAAATAAAAAAAAAAAATGTTCTTCACTCATTTACAGGTTTCTTTTGGCAATTGTATATAGCACAGTACGTTTGCATTTTTCCGCCTAAAACTAGCGTCCATCTAACATAAGCTTCTTACATATGCGCTCGAGCGCTGTTGTCAGTGTCATACGTTAGACGTCACACGGGCTCGGTTTTCGAAGATTTATGCGTAAGAAGAGGGTACGATTGTGTTTTTTCTTCAGATTTTATAGAAAATAAATTGGTGTTTGACAATCAGAATTTCAGATAAGCAAAGCATGCATTTGGATATTTTAAATAATATAGTTGGAAGAAACGCTTTTATAACAGTAGAGAGAAAACTTTATCAATGGTATAAGGGAGATAACCTAGTGCAACATGTATATTAGAAGCCTCTGTAGTTGTGACCCTATAACACGTAAACGGTTCATGTAACGCCAGTTTTCAATCAATGACAAAATGTACAAGGCTTTAAAAAATTGTCATAGAAGTAACATAAGTTTAAAATTTGATGAAAAACTTCTTAGGTAGGTCACAGTCACACCCATAAATAAAATCAAATGTTATTTCAGTATGTAGACGCATAATTCATTTATACAAGACGTTCATAAATGTACAGGAATAAGAAGTTTTTGACAAACTTTTTTTTTTTTCATTTATACCAAACATGAGATAAAAAGAATACCAGCCCTATATCTTTATAATATGAAGCCAATTAAATTTCTTGTTGTCGTACTTCTATAGGTACCTTCCATTAAAGAAAACAACAAGATTTGTTTAGTCCAAACTGACCTTTAATGCCTTTAATCCCCATGCAGCACAGCAGGATCGAAGTCGGTTGATTAAGCGCTGCATCTCAGTTGGTGTTTCATCAAAAATAACATAATCATCGGCATGGCGTTGTATTTGGAGAATCCAACGCCTTTTTATCTTATTTTTGAAAAAATTCTGCAAAGTAGGACTGTCAGTTTTTATTTGGATAGGTCGTGACAACTGGCCATTTTTCAGTAGCCAGACGTAATCCGCAACCTATGCGGATGCTCACCGTCTTTTTAAAAAAAAATATAAATACGTTGGCTTGGCTGAGTCCTCAGTAAAGAGCTTTTATCGGTGGAAACTGCGTTTGTTAAAAGCAATCCAAGCTGGTCAATGATTCGCATGGGTAAATCCTTTGTAAGCAGCTCGATATCCGCTGTGTGCCTTGCTTTGACGAGGAGAACTTCCGTTGGCAAGAAATCTACCAGCTTTTCCATGCTGTTCGTTGATAAACTACAGGCTATCAATAAACTGCCCTAGTGAAAATGTAATGTAATTCTCCCTAATGTTTGGGATATCGCTGATATTATAGTTACCTAGTTCCTAGCCACAGATGTAGTAATTGGTGGCTTCCTGTAAAGTCGTGTTACAACGACTTACTCTTCATAGTAAAGCACTGGATCCCTTGGAGATACCGTTGCAGCGAACGAGCACGCAGTAAAAGCTACAGGGGACCTGTTCGGCGATTGTACGTGTGTATCTGGGCTGAAAGTCGTAAGTACCCGACGGTTATTAAATTTTTTTCCCAATATTTTTTTTTTTTTTTATATGGACTACAATTAGCGACTCCTACTACAATTCGTGGCTCCCAAAACAATTGTTGAATCTACGTCTCCGTTCAAGACTACAATTAAAGACCACAATTAACAACTCCATAACATCTGCAGTTCAGTCCACTAACTATAATCACCGTTCCTTCGACAGTGTGATCAATGCCTTCGTTTTTTTTTTTATACTGCTGATAGTTTACATTATTATTGTATTATATTTCAAAGTTCTTTGGAATCCAGCGCCTATGAAAGCTTAGAATATTTATATAATGCTTCTGCTTCGGTTTACCTCTACTTCTGTGACACTTCCTGCAGATTTTGTTGTTTAGTAGCCAGGTCAAGGTCACGTTGTCGAACTTCATTCTGCAGACTGTCAACATCATCAGTTTTTAACATTGTTGCAAGGTATTTTCCTATCAGTGACAAATATAAATTTGCTTTTAAGGCCGGAGGATAATAAGAAATAAATATTTTGGTTAGACCAACAAGTTATGTATCTGTTTACAGACCTTGCTATTAAGTATCACCTGGAGGGAAGAGGTGGCTTATCGAGCAGTCTGGTTTGACATTCCTCAAATGATATGGCGTGGAAACAGCTTTCTGGCAAAATGTTGCAATCGTTGATGATTATTGCCTCTTTTTATTTTTAACTGGTCGTAAACTATAATAGGCTAAGAAGTGTACTAGAATCTGCCCATAGGCGCGACCCTGCATCACCTTTTTAACTTCTGACCATTGGGAAAAGCAACCACCTCCTTTTCAGTTTAAGAAATTTCGCGATTTGATGAGCCTTCGCGTTTCAAACCTAATATAACTTTAACACTTAACACTTACACACCCTTTCCACGAGGTACTTAATTTCGAGGTCTGGCCAGTATTAAACGGACTTGTTGGTCTAACCAAGAATATGACATCACGAGGTTAAAAATATCGTTTTTTTTTTTAAGGTTAGGTTTCGTTCTAAAAGAAGATAAAAATTATCAGTAGCGTTATTGAAATTGAGAAGAGAGATCAAAAGACTACATCAACATTAGTGATCAGCTTGAATGTAATATCGACCTTTTAAAATTACTGGAGTATAAAAAGAATAGCGTAGGCATTGATTACGCTGTCAAATTAACCGTTATGGAATCGTTAATTATGGTCTTTAATTGAGTCGTAGATTCAAAAAGTGTTTTACAAGCCGCTAATTGTGGTAGGAGTCACATATTATAGGGAAAAATTTAAATCATCGTCTGGTACCTAAAGTTTTCCATAGGACCGAGTATCCAAAAGATGAAAAAAAGCTGAAGTCGTCTTTTCTTTCTTAAATGATGAAATTGTATATCTCAGAGGTAGAATTTACTATGGAATTTCAACTGATTAGTTTTATCGCGCACTCTAGAAAAGTCATTTTGTAAACAACTTCACGCATTTTATAGTATATTCACATAATATTGCTTCAATATACTTGTCACCTGTGTGGCCTGCATCAATAAATCGTTTTCCAGCTTTATTCCTCATGCCGAAATTCTGACTTTCCACCTTGCTGTCGTCAGCCTAAATTTTACAGAATATTAATTGTATAATCTTATTGCTCACATACATTTGTACTTAGATTCATTGCTATTCTTTCATACACATTTCATCATAAATAAAAGTTAAAGCACAATCCCTTGGCAATCTGATTAAAATCGAATCTCCACTATCCTGGATGAAGATCTGACAGCGTCCTCTTAGGGGTCATGTTCTGGTGACCTTTGAATTAGCCAATGGAAATGCAGTTTTCAGAAATTTGAAAGCGAATCAAATCAATAGGTACGCACTGTGCTTTTCAGTCCTACTGCACAGCGCAGATATAAGACTTCATCCTATTGGCTGATAAAATCAGCGATTTTGGTAATAACATAGGTCACCAGAACAAAACCCCTATGCGGTCACTGTCAGATCTTCACGTTGGACAGTGGATATCTGATTTTAATCAGATTGAATCGCATGGCTAATTAGTTGGAGGGAAGTGAGTTATAAACCCACTCGTGTGGTGGATCGAGATGGGATCTAAGCTACTCGATTGTTTTGTCCATGGAGACTAATACAGATCATGAAATTCGACCAGCTCGGTCCTGTATACATTACTCTTTTGTATATTTGAGGTAAGAATCGTATGAAAAGAAACAGGAATGTTCTCTTCACCAAGACAGGCCCACTCTGCTTGTAATCTACGATGGGACTTTACCTACCAATGATGATAAACTAGAAGGCAGGTGGTTTAGCTTACATAGTTAATCATTTGCATGATCTTATATCTCATTCTGTTCCACTATGGGACTCTAGCGAACTTGAGCATCGAAAGGATTCCCGGTTACTTTGGTGTAGGCTGTCAGCTCGTCTGCTGGGATCTACGTTATTTAATTATCGAGTTTCTTCGAACTGTGGCCAGATTATCCCACTGAATGTAACTGTTATTTCAGAATTAATAGTAGCAGTAGGCGTGTACCAAGTCGCTTGATAATTGTTTCCTGACCAGAATTCGAAACAAGTAAGAAGTAGAATGGCTAAGGTTCGGTATCCTTTTTATATGTATTGAAGAAAACAAGCAACATTGATTTAGTCATGCTATGTTAACGTTAATAATAATAATAATAATAATAATAATAATAATAATAATAATAATAGCAATAATAATAATAATAATAATAATAATAATAATAATAATAATAACAACAGTGATTCACTCACGCTACGTTAATGTCAATAATAATAATAATAATAATAATAATATTAATAATATTAATAGTGATTCACTCATGTTATGTTAATGTCAATAATAATAATAATAATAATAATAATAGTGATTCACTCATGTTATGTTAATGTCAATAATAATAATAATAATAATAATAATAATAATAACTGATTCACTCTTGCTATGTTAACGTCAATAATAATAATAATAATAATAATAATAATAATAATAATAATAACAATTATTCACTCACGCTATGTTAATGTCAATAATAATAATAATAATAATAATAATAATAATAATAACAGTGATTCACGCACGCTCTGTTATTGTCAACAATAATACTAAGACTAACAATAAAAATAAAATGCAAGACAAATCTAGCAAGATAACAGCAAAAGGCGCTTGAAAACATCACTGGCGTGACTCTTTCCTTACCAGTAACCTTGCACTTTGAGTCAGAAACTTGAGTATTATGAGGTCTGGACCTAAGTAAAGTTTCATTTCATCACACGTCTGTAGGATTTATAAAGGGACAGCCTGGATAATTAAACAAGTCACTTGCTTATATTTTCGTATGTTGTGGCGTTGATGTTGAGTCAGGCAGTATCACCGTGAATAGGTATGTGAAATTACAAAACAGACCTCTCCAGTAGTCTAAGTGGTTAGAATGTTCGCCTCGGATGCGGGAGGTCAAGCTCGAGCCCCGGTCGAGTCATACCAAAGAAATATAAGTGGTACTAATAGCTGCCTCACTTGGCGCTCAGCATTAGAAGGTTAGTGTTACGACTAGTCGACCTGGTGTCAGGATAAAGTGAACTGGGGGGACATGTCTGTGGCATGATGCCCTAGTGCTGGACATCACTATGAACTGCCACACTGCAGGCATCGTAGCGATCTGATTGAAAAATCGTTAAAGCTACATTAAAAAATCCAAATCACACACACCAGAAACATACTGACAATAATTAAAGAAGCAAATATTTTCAGTCTTTAAGTCTGTAAGTGTAAAAGAAAGCAGAATCTAAAACAAACGATACTTTCACATGTAATGGTGGAAACTTGTTAAATATTTCAATATGTTCTCCTTACATGCACACAGTTTCGTTTAAGATAATTCAACTCGTTTCATACGTCTTTAACAAATGAACGGTCGTGTTATATTCTTTTTCACACGATGCTATAAACATTTGCAGTACATGTTTTAAGCCATACTAAAGAATACAAACAGCAGATTTACACTTCTTGCATCAGACGGAGATTGTTTTGTGTGTGTGTCTCCTTTATTTCCTTCCATTTTGACGGGTCATCAAATTTCAGTTTTATAATTTTTTAATTTTTTTAATTTTTGTTCATTTGCAACAGAATGGTTTTTTTCTTCCACCAGAAAAAGGTTTACTTTTGCTACTGCAGGAAAAGCTGAGTTTTTCCGAGTGGTTTTATGTAATCATTTCCCCATTAAGCAAGTGATATTGCATGACGAACATACTATGTTGATAATTGCAATGTTTCACGTCTCAGCCGTCCTCATTTATAATTCATCACCCTAAGGGGAAAATGACATTTAGAAGATTAGCTGGCTTTAGCAATTGCAGCCATGTCACGTGACATAATTTGATCAATGGTAATCAGGAGACAAACAAGCAAAACCAAGCACCTCTCGGACATCTGACTAAGTTAACAACGATAATAGACGTTAAGTCTCTTAGTATTGAGATACAGGATAACTTAGACTAAATATCAAAAGGAACCCAAAAGCAACTGCTAAAAATGATGTAATTACTTGATCATAAAATGATAGTCACTGTGTCGGTGTCTTTATAGAATGAAACAAACAATACCCCAGCGACATTTGCCATCTTGACGCAGATTTGAACAGGGAAAAGGGGGCAAGGGATGAAAATAGGTAGTGGAAGACTAAACATTTCGAATGCTTTTCAATAATTTGCAGTTGACACGTTTGATGAAGGATATATTTATCTTTTGATTTCCCAGAAGTCATGTACTTGCCGAAATATATATGCAGAATTTTAAAATCTAAGAATCATGATATTTCATTGAAATCTGACTTATTTTCATAAATATGACAAATGGGTAATATTATTTTTGAGATTCTCTGCTCTAGTTGGGGATCAAATGTCATTGGAAATATTTAGTATTTAGAATTTTGAATCATAAATATGATATTTTTTTGACCACTGTGTTGAAGATATCGAGCCCTTTCACAAGAAACTTGATGCGATGTATCTTTCCTACCAGATTATTTGCAAAAAGTATTTACCCGGCGTCTCTGTTGCTTAGTATTGTTTAAAGGATAAATATGTCATATACATGGAAGTAATATTGACAGTTTCGGTCATCGTGCAGATATGAATTGCAGTGAAAAGGGACACCATTGCTCTCATTTCTGTACGTTGGTTATACTTTTATTATAGGACCGCTCCAGTGGCCTAGTGGTTAGAGCATTCTCCTCGGATGCGGGATGTCGCGGTTTCGAACCCCGGCTGAGTCATACCAAAGATTTATAAAAATGGTACTAGCAGTTACATCGCTTGGCGCTCAGCATTAAGAGGTTAGTGTTAGGACTGGTCGCCCTGGTGTCAGGATAATGTGATTGGGTGGGACATGATACTACATGTCTGCAACATGATGCCCCAGTGCTAGACATCACTGTAAACTGTTACACTGCAGAAATAGTAGCGATTTGACTGAAAACTCGTTAAAGCTACGTTAAAAAACCAAAACACACATCCAAACACACACAATTTTATTATACATTTCATATGAGATATTGAAATATATCAGTGCGAGAAAAATTATAACGTCACATTGGCGATACCACTTTTCGAACTACTTTCTTTTCAATTTAGGAAGTATATCTGACTTATATATGTTTTCACACCTGTATTTCCATATATAGGCCTATTATATTTCTTTTTTACCTGCCCTTCCCCCAATCAGGAAGAATATGTGTTAAAACGTATCAAGACTATTAATCCTCTAGTATACTATACAGTTATGTAATCAATGAAATGCGCCGTCAAGAATGCACACAAATAAATCCCAAACAACAAAAAATGGGTTTCAAGTATTAATGTTTTTAGTTTTAAACAATAATCATGGAAACTGCCAGTGACTGAATTTACATGACCTGTTGCTATCCAATACCTGTCTGTTACACTCGACAACAAGCAATACTCTTGATTAAAACAATAAAACTGTTTAAGTAGCCATTTTAACTGTCATCACAATCATAATCATGTCTGAAAACGACGGAAACATCAGGCATTGATTGGTGTCGTTTGCAAACTAGAATCCAGTGACTATCAGAGTCTGTTACCGAAATGGACCGCTAGCTTGCTGATCACAAAAAAATTCACGTCTGAATGCATAAATAAACAAAGTAGCGACGCTTATCTCTACAAGTAAACTTTCAGTCAATGAAAT
The DNA here is from genome assembly GCA_016617855.1 of Megalonaias nervosa. Classification (NCBI taxonomy): domain Eukaryota; kingdom Metazoa; phylum Mollusca; class Bivalvia; order Unionida; family Unionidae; genus Megalonaias; species Megalonaias nervosa. The sequence continues at coordinate 5,809 of JAECUM010008301.1, read as the reverse complement.
CTGTTGTTTAATAATGTTAAGCACTGTATCCTGTTGGAGCGTCCTGTCATGTTGCAATGCGCCTCGTACCCCAGTAACGTTCGCTGTATCAGTCCGCGCAAAAAATGTGTTAGCGAAAAAACAATTCTTCATTTTTGCATGAAAAAGTTCTTTAATTTGACAAAATACGCAAGCTGAAGCATTACATGTACAATCAAAATTGTTATAATTCGCTATCATAAAATTATTGTAAATTTTCGGAACTTTTTTATTCAATGTAGTAATCAAGCCGTTAATCGCACTGACACAGAATGGAGAAAGAAATCAATGCTAATCAAAGACAATTACCTTACAAATATATACTAAAAATACGCGCTTCTTTAAATAGATATAAGGAAATATTTTACTCGTCAAGTAGGAACATATTTTTTCCTTATATCAACTCCAAAAACCCCCTAGATATCCTGTATAATCAAAATGAAAAAGCAATGTAAAAGACACCAATCATATATGAGACGACCTGATGACAACGGAATGGACACCATCCCGTTTTGGTGACCTGAATGATGTCCATGACTGCAGTGTACTGCAGTTTATTCAACTCAACTCGTTTATATTCCTAGACTATTTAATGGCATTAAGAGTTATATACATAAATACCAGCAATGGTATTAAAATTGAAAAATACAGCATAACTAATAGCAGGGCTCCTAACGAAGGAGTTCTTATGATGATGTCGATACCAGTATACAGATTTTCCATGGTGTAGTTCTTTCGGTCACAGCCGCCGTTGAGGGTATACCCTCCACCTTTGAAATATTAATCTAACAAAGTAAAATTCCATAAACATCACATGTTTTCATCTTTCAAACTCGTCAGACAATGGAGAAAAATGATTAGCATAAAGATTACGAAGGTGATCCTTATAAGAGTGCAACCTTTAGAATTACACCAATCTCAATTCTAATCCCATAAATCCGCGAAAATCCCTAAATCTCGCGATTTTCAATCCGATAAAGAACCCATACTAAACATACTAGGAGATATTTCACACATAAGGTAGTGAACATTTTGTCCCAGATATTACTTTAATGAAGAGGTACATTTCTCACAAAATAACTATGAAAACTCGAGTCAATACATAAGAACAGACTTACAATAAACAGACAGCTTCCCATGCGCAATGTAGGCGAAACCCTGTTTTTTAAACCCGGCTAGCTCAAATGTGTTTCTGCATTAAAATTAGCCCGTGGTACGTACAACACGAAAACATGCATTCGTCACACCACCATAATTAGGAAGAACTCCATTGGTGGTTGTGACAGTATGCAAGCACTTTATAAACCCCAAAAAACAAGAGACTCTCTAGGTCTGTAGTATTACTTAATCAACGTACCATTGCGCAACAAAAGCTCATAGCCAATATTATAAGATAACATGAATTCCAAACGTGTGTATGTGTGTGTGTTTGTGTGTGTGTTTGTGTGTGTGTGTGTGTGTGTGTGTGTGGTCAATACGTACAAAGCAAAGCCACTGAATTACAAAATAAAAAAGGTATAAATCCATTATCTATAAGAGATCTGTTTTCTCGTACTACTCGGTTTTCAACGCTTTGCTATTCCATTAAAGAATTCCTTTGCCTCAAAAATTATTTGACGGAATGATTTTTTTCTTCAATATGTTGGTTCCAACTCATTTTCAAGATTTTCCACGTCTTCAACTCAGTTGTTCTTAAAACGTGCAGCAAATGTGCTAAAATGGTTGAAAAATATACACAAATATTTCCATAAAATAAATGTCATCGATGTCTTCAGCAGATGATTTGCACAAAGTGGTATAAATGTCATGCAGTATAAAATCAACACGGTCAAAATTATAAAACAGTTCAATTATCATCCTGAAAAGATAAAAACATCTCATATAATATATTACTAACTTTTTAAAAGCTTTGTACGATGCACTTATTGAGGATATATTACCATAGGAACAAAATCCCGTCCAAAGTACGATAATAGCTTATACAACATTTTAGACATGTATTAGTTGTTGCTAGGTTGCACAGTTTGCTTTTTCTTTCTAGTTCTGAAACCGTCGGTTGTGCAGTTGCATATTGACTTCTGGTTGATTTGGTTACGTCTTGTTTATAAAAAAAAAACTTTATTTACAACTAGTTCTTCTCTCCCGCTTGAAACATAATTGACATGTTCAAACTTTCTTCGGTTTTGCTTCCTTGCTAAACAACGTATCTATTTTTTTCTGGTTGAAGTTTAAATTCTTTTGACAAAAGATTCAGCGGTTCTTAAATAGCTTTTCTTGTTTGGCAAGACATTAATCTACCTTGGTTTTCAACTCTAATTGTTATGTCTCCATTTCCAGTCTTCCCTGTGATTGTGTAATTGCAGGCTTTTGAAGTTATGGATGAATTAAATTCATCAACCTGTTAGGATATTTACTTTGAACACGATGGATAATATTCCATATATCCCTTGATAAGTGACACTATTTAGGCATTACGATATATTTAAGGTAGGGATGAGTAAATCACTTAGGACGTCACGAATAGTCACTCAAAGTCGCGAAAGTACTTGTGTTGGATATCTAAGAAATTATGTCAAAATAGCTGAATATAAACCATTTTATGAATCTTTAACATTATTTATACAAATTAGAAATTTCTGCGCCTTTTCGAGAATAGGCAAGACGGATAGACATCCATAAAATGTGCCAACAAAAAAAGTCAATTTTCAGAATAAAAGTCAGAGAATATTTTAATGACAGATATGGCAGTGGAAAATTCAATGATTTCCATCACACATTAAACTGGAAAATTTTCATGATATAAATCGGACGATATTTCTCTGATGGATAAAATGGTCTCCATTAGTACAATGATTTCCAATGCACAATTGAAACAATTTTTACGATTTACATACATTATCCACTTGGATAACTCTGGCACTGTAAATCTATCGAATGTAAGTTGTGTCAATTTTCAGATTGCTGTTTCATAGACTGACTAACACTAAGTCATCGGCAATAATTGTTCTGTATGTAATTAATAAAATGCATGGCATTTGAAAACAAAATTGAATCTGCTGTTCCTCAAATCCTCAGTCGGTTTACCAAATAAAAACATTATTCATCAACTTGAAGCAGTCTATCGCTAAATCATTTATTGATTTTTGTGTCAATTTGAATTCAGTTCAGTGCAAGGTTTTAGAAATGGTTGTGGATGAAATAAAATTACACTGTTTCCTTCTTAAACTTTTAAACCCAATGTAACCAGCATAAAGGTTTAAACCCAATGTAACCAGTGTAAAGTTTTAATATAAAATTCAGAGGCTTGAGTTTAAATTTATTTTTAAGTTTCTTTACCTAAAAACCTCATGTTGGTTGTATTATAAAATGTATATTGCATTGTTATGAATAATTCATTTTAAAAGTATGACCCTCGCATTACCTACTCCTTACGAATACTTCATTTTAGAGCATTATCCTTATGTGTATGCGGAAGAGAAACATTACCATAACAAAGAGGTGGCAAAAGAACATATTATAGTGTACGGAATCTGCGACAGGTGATGAAATGAACAGAGATCAAGTAGAAATTTAGGAAAACGAAACGACTTCTGTTACTATGGCCATCAATCGTTCAAGAAAGACAAAGAAATTATGAGAATTATTGGCAAGAAGTTCGACATTACTGAGCATTCAAACGCAGAAGTATGGTCCGGACATATTTTCAACTTTTTTTTAAAATAAAGGGACATTTAGAAAATAAATACAGGATATACCATTTTAGTCAAAATTATGGACAATAACTTTTCACAACTATACTACAGTTGTCTGAAATGGTACATAAGGGACTCTACCCCCTATAAATGTAACCACTTCTCGAAGGGACTCCACCCCTGTAAATACAACCACTTTTACAGGGACTCCCCCCGTAAACGCAACCATTTATTTAAGGGACTCCTGCCCCTATAAAGGCAACACTTCTCTATGGACTCCACCCCCTGGAAATGCAACCACTTCTCCAAGGGACTCCAACCCCTGTAAATGCAGCCACTTCTCAAAGGGACTCCCCCCCCAAAGCACAACCACTTCTCCAAGGACTCCAGCTCTTGTAAATGCAACTAATTCTCTAATTGATGATACTTAGCCATTTTTTTAATTTGATACATGGTGTTCATAACAAATCTGTGAAGCAAAGATTTAATGAAGATGTGTGGTTTGCAGTTCTAGTCTATGTACCCTATGAAAGAGGACGGCATATTTTAAAATATTCTTCTTTTTCTTTTACCATTGTTCGTTCGCTCTTATGCTTCTCCCATAATTACCTAAAAATGACATGTTTAAATAGTTTACTGAACATTCAGAAGGATTTTTAATCGCTTGAAACAAAAGAAAACACAACACGCCTTTTGATCTTATTGACTGAACATATGGCATATCATGTACAGTATCCATTATAGTTACTTGAAATGACTGCAGAATGAATACACTTGTACATTAATTAGTAGCTGGCTGCTTTCTTCTGTAATAGCATCACGCGTAATATCACTAAGTGTATCATAGCTGTTAGCACGTTCTGTAATAGCATCACGCGTAATATCACTAAGTGTATCATAGCTGTTACCACGTTCTGTAATAGCATCACGCGTAATATCACTAAGTGTATCATAGCTGTTACCACGTTCTGTAATAGCATCACGCGTAATATCACTAAGTGTATCATAGCTGTTAGCACGTTCTGTAATAGCATCACGCGTAATATCACTAAGTGTATCATAAATGTTAGACACGTTCTGTAACTGCATCACGCGTAATATCACTAAGAGTGTCATAGCTGTTAACGCGTTCTATAATAGCATTACGGGTATCATAGCGTGTAGCCCGTTCTGTAATTGCATCACGCGTATCAGTAAACCGATCATTATTGATGACGTAATGAATTCTGTAGGAATAAATTTAACCGGTGAACAGATTTCTAATTTAAAACATAAGTTTCATAATTATGAAGATTTCTCTATATTTGACCCTTAAGTTTCTGTATTGAATGACAAAGTTCTCTTTGTTTTTCAAAGCAAACAGGGAATTCTATCTCTTATTACTATGTATGGAGAATTCTGTCTGTTATCACTATTTATGGAAATTATATATCTCTTATTACAATTTATGGGGAATTCTATCGCTTATTACTTTTTATGTAGAATTTTATCTCTTATTACTATTTTATGGGAAATTCTATCTCTTATCACTATTTACGGGAATTCTATCTGATATTACTATTTATAAAGAATTCTATCTCTTATTACTATTTATTGAGAATTCTCTCTTATGACTATTATGGGAAATTCTGTATCTTATGATTGTTTATGGAATTCTATCTCTTGTACTATTTATGGGAATTTTCACTCTCAATTGTCAAGAAACCAGCATAGTCTGTCAATAGTTTCTAATCTACATCAACTGTCTCTAAACTTGCATCATGTGTTAATTCAGGAGCACTTTGATATTGTGCAGGGTCTAGTTGATAAGTCTTAACACTTTAATATTGTACAAGGACTAGTTTTTAAGTTTGAACACTTAAATATTGTGCAAGGTATTTTCTTAAATACATAGATTGCATGCATGGGCACCCGCAGGATTTTTTGCAGGGGGGGGTGTCAGGACTTTCGGTGGTGGTGGGGGGGTCAGTCAGTCACGGCCGGGAGAGTTAGTATAAGAAACAGTCTGAAACTGAAGCTAATATTTATTAAGCGTTTTGAACAGAATCTTGTGACATATTTTCAGCTTCATTTGCATGGTTAAACCTGTCGGAATTTAT